>PVJC01001642.1:0-90245 GCA_004026665.1 Murina feae | reverse complement strand
CTGGTTCCGCCAAGGGGTCTGGGGAGCTGCCAAGCAGGACCCCGGCCCCTGCAGCCTTGCTTTCCCGCTCCCTGGTGCCCCACAAAGGGCCTGGGAAGCCCACCAAGCAGGCCGAGACACCCCCCCCCGCCGCCTCTTACCCGCTTCCCGGTGTCCTCCAACCCTGCCGCCTCTTTCCCATCACGGGTCCTGGGTCCTGCGCTGTCCCGCCCTGCAGCCACTCTGTGCACTCGGGAGGTCCCTCAGCCTGGCCTGTGCCCTCTCGCAGTCTGGGACCCCTCGGGGGATGTCCACCTGCTGGCATGCCTGACCAGCCTGGGTGAGGGGCTTTAAGGCTGCCCACAGCTCCCATTGACCCAACGTCCCAGCAAGGCTGGCTGGACGCAGGTTTTTGTTCCTTTAAGCTGAGGTGGGCTGAGGTAACGAAACCTCCTCTGCTTCACCTCGCAGCGCAGCGTCTATAATGAGACTTTGTTACTCTTAGTAAGGCAGGCCAGGCTGCTGTTCCCTTCAGCTCCTGAGGATTCTATGATTGTTACGTTATTGAAACATGTTTTGGAGCCTGCCCGCCAAGGGCCGAAAACAGTATTGCTTTCGCTCCTGCCGCAATGGAAAGGGCTGTTTACTCAGGTCTGTGAGTGGTGGCCGCCATGTTGGCTGAGCTAATTTGCATACAGCCGCTCTGATTGGCTGGTGGGCGTGGCTTACCCTGTCTCGGAGAAACGGTTAATTTTACTATTTCGCTTTTATTAGTTTAGATATAATTTTGTACCCCAAAACATTAAAGAAATGTGACACCTTTATTGAAAAATATACTACAAATGATTTCCACATGACATTTTAAAAATTATTTCTGAAATACATATTAATCCAAGGTAATACTGAATGCTTTTTAAGGAATAAAAGTATTAGATCAGAACACTAGGAATTATTAGAAACTCATTTCCACTCCAGCCAGTAAATTAACTCAATGAACAGAGAAATGCTGGGAAAATACTAAATCTGATTTAAGTCCCAAGCTGACTTCAAAGTTAAAAAAAACAAAATAAAAACGTACCCAACTCAGCAGCTAATGTCAGTCACAACAAAAACTAAAACTAATTTAGGAACCAGATTAATGTTTAATTTTCATATTATGGAGGATATGGCTCAGTTATTACATAGGAGAGTGCGGGTTGACCCTGAATCCCTATGATATGCAAAATATATGGAAAGTATTTGAGTACCAGCAAAATTTTCAGTAGCCCATTTGTTCTGACTTTTGTGAAGAAAAATCACTTAAAAATAATGAGAAGATTCTTGACTGCAAATTTTGTGTACCAGTAGAAGCCTGCTTTATAAATGTGCTCTTGCATTTTCCCCAAAATAGACAGATGTTTGATCTTTCCTGTACCAATTTTAGTAGCACACTTGAAAATAGGTACTATAGAGATCACATTACTGATAATCAATAGAAATTTCTTTTGTTAAATCGACCAAGAGTTTTATAGAACTGGGAAATTTGACTATACTGCATGGAGTAGAAAGTCAATAAATACTTGCACTTGATTGAGTCAGTTCTTCTAGGCACATACCCCGGCGTCCATCCAGTATGCTTGGCCAAAGGGAGTTGCACAATTCTAGCAGTTTGATTTATTTTAAACTCATTTACAAAATTGAAAATAAATTAATACCTAACATCTTAAGAGCATCATTATACATTACATTTCCTCATTTATTTTTTTTCTCATTAACAAAGTAATGTATCATAAATAGCATTTGTTAAGGATGAGACACAAAAGAGATTTAAGATAGGTCAAATAATGGCTTAGCTCAAGGATTGACAGCCTTTTTTTTTTTTTTTTTTTTGTAAAGGGCAGGGTGGTAAATGTTTTAGGCTTTGGGGTTTGCAGTCAATATACAGTTTTTGTCACATATTCTTCTTTGTATTATTTTTTTAACACCTATTTAGGAATTAAAAAAATTTTTTTTGATCATTGCAATACAAAATTGATGCATTTGTATGTTGAGCCCTAATTTGCAAACGTATTCAAATTCAGTGTGTAGTTGAGTTGGCGGCCCAGAGAGTAAATGCCCTCTTTCTCCCCAAAGTTCTGAAACCCTGAGCCTCTGGATCACTCATGAGAAGTGCCACAAGATCCAGAACAATTTTTTATGGTCAATTTTTGGAACAACCCATGCAAAGTAAACCTGAGATAGAGAAATAATGTATCTACTGATAATAGTTTTTATCTCTTCAGATAAATATTTTACAAAATTATTTTGTTTATGTATATTATCACTTTTTTTTTTTCATGGGCAAGTTGTGCCTCTGTACATCATGTTAGTAAAAAACTCATTGGCTTCAAGTCTGTGCCTCAACAAATGCCATTTTCTTTACTATTACGAAGAGTCTCGTGTGTGTATTTCTTTTTGACAGTTTTCTGCTCTGCCATGCTGAAATTTTAGAAATGTATGGTTTACCATGAGACGGTCATGAATCTCAAACTTGGAAAAATAAAAATAAATAATTGATAAAAGCATAAAATGCTAAGAAGATAATAACAGCTAAGACAATAATATCTATTAGAAAAGAAAATCAAGGCAGAACTCTTTGGAAGTTGAGGGTCCAAAATAGTTTTGGATTTCTCCTAAAAAGAGATACACGTAACAAATCTCACCCTTTCCTCTTTAATTTTCTGTGTTTTCTTTGTAAATAATAATATGTTTTTGCAAATTAATTTGCAAACATCTATTTTTCTATGAAAAAATCTCTTATTTTTCAACTTCAATTACTTAGCTTAGCATTTAACTTTGAATACATCTTTATCAATATAAAATTCTAATGGGCATATAAAGAATATTAATAAATACAGCATATATGAACTTCTTGGGTCTTCATATAGATTTTCATATTAAAGTTAGATAAAGCAGTAAAGTTGCTACTAGAAAACATGTATCAAAGATAAAATATTAAAAAGAACACAAATTTCTAGTTCAGATAACAAATATCTATGCTTTTCTGAAGCAAATAAAATGGGAGTTTGCTGAGGGAAACTGAAAGAAAATCACAAGTTGGATGTGGGTCCACTTTAAAAAACCTTCTGTGAAGCCCAGTTGGATAGTTGGAGTTGTTTTATAAATAATTCAATAAATCAGCCACTAAACTAATCCCACTTAATGCTTAATTGCTTCCGGAGGAATTTTTCTCCTGAAATGACATAATTGACATTCTTTTCAGTTTCACTCTGCTAGCTTAACAACCTTCTTAGCTATGTTGGACCATTCGTTTCCTTTCCTTCTCCACACGTCTACTCTGTTTGCAGTGAGCCTCAAGGGACCATTAAAAAAATTACATTTGGCCCTATTGATTTTGAAATTTGAAAGTGTTTATCCTCCCTGCATTTGTGGGAACTATATAATTAATTGTAGAATTTATTGTAGAAGTAAAAACTCTACTTTGGACAATCCATAAGAAATTATCAAGGGACATTACACACACAAAGACACACACACACACAGTCTCACACACACTCACACACACATACACACATGCACACACATATATATGTATAAATAAATATAAATGTGGTATATTATATGTGTATTTTACATATGATATGTATTTGTATTAGTGTTTATGAACTACAGCCATGTATCATATATAGCATATATCATAAATATTATTTTAACATATAGCATATGCAATACATATTTGACTATAGTAATTTTAATTCATAAAATTTTATTTAATTATATAAGTAAGTACTAATTATTTAATTTAAATTTTAGAAAGTTAGGCACTAAACTCCAATGAGCCAGTGTATCTCTGCAGACTTCAGAGTTGATATGTGTAAAATTTAATTTTCAAATCATCTCTAGATTTGTGTGTTTCCCTAGATTTGATCAAGAAAATCCTATAAAGTAGACATTATGTATCTTGGTACCATCTATTCTTGCTTTCCCATGGCTGTCTCATACACATCTCTTTTTTGATCATTAATTGCACGTTATTTTTCAAATGTTGTCTGAAAAGGTTTAATACCAGGATAATTCTATACCAATGAAGAAAAGAACTCTTGACTTCCACAGAAATTAAACAGATAGTAACAAGACTATGTCATTTCTGGACAGATAAACCCACCCCATTCTCTAACAGGTCGTTGTTTAATGTGGCTGTTGACTCCACTTCATTGGCATGTCTCTACAGTCAGAGATACGGGACATCAAAGGCACTGTGTTTAAGTCTACCTATATTAAAAAGTAAGACTTCAATGAATTGGTAATTTAATTATTCCCACGCAACAAATATATGAGTTTTTAATATGAGTTGATTTTATGGAAGATAGTTTACTTCGATAAAAATGCAAGTTAGATATAATTTTTGTCCGTGGTTTCAGTTTTTAAAATATATGAAGCCTTATGTGTACCATTATATTTTCTATAATTTAACTATACCAAATCAGGACTTGTTTAATCAAAGTAAACCAAGTCCTCTCCATCCCCCAAATTCACGCAGGATGCCTGAAGTATATAACTATGGGAATTGAATCAAGTTACCTGCAACATGATTATGTACATAATGGTCTAGCCTGCATTATAAGAGAGATTTTACTCTGCTTTGAATATGTAACATCAAACTTTAATATATGAATAAAACCTTTAATTGCTTCTTTCTCTAATGACTAAGTCATGCATTATATCAGAAATATATTGACATTACACAATCTAAGTGAATTTTGGGGAAATGTTTGTAAATATGGTGGGAAGAGAGAGACAATGTAGCTTTAGCATCATTGCATATATCTTTTTGTTTAATGGACATTATCACTTATTAGGAACACTGATTAATCGAGAGGAATTTTTTTGGGTTTGCATTTAATGAGTCAGTGGTATGGAGCTAAACAGTGGCTCTCAACCTGTGGGTCGCGACCCCTTTGGCATTTGAACGACCCTTTCACAGGGGTCGCCTAAGACCATTTTGCATATCAGATATTTACATTATGATTCATAACAGCAACATACAGTTATGAAGTAGTAACGAAAATAATTTTATGGTTGGGTCACAACATGAGGAACTGTATCTAAAGGGCCAGAAGGTTGAGAACCACTGAGCTAAGAATTATACATCTTCATTGTAGAGCCCTAAATTTAGATTATCAGAAGAATAATGCAGGCCAGACAGTCTGTTGCTTTAGGTGATATGCCACTAGAAATTTCATTCTCTTTTTGAAATAATATTTTTGTAAGTGTGTGGCTTCTGAATCTGACTAGGCCTACCTCTAGCCTAAATATAGGAAGTAATTCTATAATTTTCCAATGTTTAGGGTAGTTAGGGTTTACCCGATTCCTTACAAAGTGGAAATTTCCACTATCAAAATTTAGGGAGAAAGCACTTTGATAAAGGAAGATTGTCCTGAATGCTAAAATTTTAATTCCAAAACAAATGATACTTACTAATTTTTTATTAATCAATTAATTGACTCTTTCTAATATGTGCAAAAGCTGTTGAGTAGAGACATTTGGAGAGGCATTTCATGACAGAACCTAACAAAGTGATTAAAGATGGATACTTGAATTTAGAAATTTTCTTCACAGGTGAGATCTCAGTCTTGATAGCTAAAAGTCTTTTTCGTTTTTGGGGAGTAAGAGAGTTGAAATGTTTTGCATGATTCAAAGTGTAGCAGGCATCATGCTTAATGGATAGCAATATGAATCTTTAGCCTTTAGATATGATTTTCTTCTGTGCTTCCATTAGGGATATTTCAATTTCAATTTATATCCATTCTATAATGCTGACTGGCATTTCTAGAGAGAATTATAGAGTTTTCCATTTCCCACATTAAAATTGTTCTCTTTATGTCTATTGTTCATTCAGTAACTCAAGGAAATGCATTTCCTGCCTCATATGTTTAAATGTTCAGTCCATCTTTTATTGTGCATTAAGACCTGGCATGCTCAAAGGTTGATCAACCCAGTCTAGTTTATGTTATTGTAATATGCTCATGTAACCCTTTATTCTTAGACACACAGTTCAATGAGGACAGACCATGTCTTCTACCTGTTACATATTAGGCATTCAATAACTATTTGCTGAATGAATGAAAGCACACACTATTTAAAGATTATTTTAAACCAAGTGTGAGAGATTACCAGACTGAACTTGGGTGGCTAAAGAGGAAGATAAAGAACAGAAACTCATTAAGAGATAGTACCAGTGTCAAAGGTATAGTATATGATAAAGAAGTAGTTGAATGTTGCTGCAGGTAATGAGGTATATGACACTGGCATAGTTGGGAGGAGTTTTATTTTAAATGACATAATCTGAGGAGTGTTGAAAGTGTGTAAGTTCTCTTGCTGTTATATAAAACACCAAGAAGAAACAGTACTTGTTACAATTCAAAATTGATTTTCTTGGAGGTTTAAGTTGATCTTATCTTTTATCCTGCCTCCAGGATATCATTTGTTTTGATTTATATATGATCCACACTCAGAAGGGTTTCACAGCAGGTCATTGGATATTAGTTGCATAGAACAGGATGGATGTTCTTGTGCCTTCCTCACAGCTGCCAAGAAAACCCCTTGCACAGAGCTGATACACAGGATCTATTAAGTTTTGTGTTCCCTTCTTTCAGGATTTTTCACCCATATTCATTCCAGCTTAAAGTCATGTCTAGGAAATTTAATTTTATATATTATACATGTGTATATATTCATTGTATATTTTATGAGAATGAATTTTTTGAACTAGTACACTAGACTATGAGTTTTTAGGGTCTGAAAGATACATAAATATCTAGCAATAGCAATTTCAGGACAAAAGATGCATAGTCAGAGATCATAAAACCAGGCCATCTGAACTGGGGCATTCCTGAAGGAATAACCCAGGAATCACTTCATATTTATTATCTTCGTGGGTACTCAACAAATGGGTTCAATTTTATGAATGAATGCAATAATTAATCAGGATTATTGTGCAAGGAATTCCAGCTTTGAGTGTGGCTTCTAACTAGATTGCTTGTAAGGTTTTCAAAATATTGAAAATCTATGACAAATACATGCGTAGGAAATCCTAACTTGTGTGATTATTATAATAGCCACCCTTTAGGGTTTGTCCCAGACGTGCTCTCAGAGTTGGGCTGAAAGCTTAAGTTTAATATTTGAGATTGTTCCAGCAACCTTGAAAATGGGGTTTTCTTACTTACATTTTAGGGAGGTTTAGTGACCTGATCAGTGGATAGGGCTGGATATACCTGGGCTTAATCTCAAGTCTGTCTGGATGCAAAGCCTTCCTCCCACACTCGGCTGCTAGAGTTATAGGCAGACATTTGAAGAAGGGAAGTAGCAGCATTGTAAGGGAGAACTGTAGGAAGGCACCACAGGAAATCACTCTTGAATCAAATGGCACTACGTCTGCCCCTTTGGTTCTGGAACATTCAAGTCAGACAGCCAGACAAGAAAGGATGTAGCTGAGCTTATGCCTCAGTTCCTGTTACATGAACCACCAAATCTTCCAGTTTCAGAGCCTATTTCTTTGTGTTTTGTTTTTTTTTTTTCGTTTTTTTTTCAGTCTAGTCTTTCAGAATATAGAAAGGATATGGGTACCATGTTCGTTTTATAAAACCATGTAATGAATTCTTTTTCCCCCCAAAATATGTTTTTATTGGTATTAGAGGGGAAGAGAAAAGGATAGAGAGGAAGAAATCCATGAGAGAGAAACATTGATTAGCTGCCTCATGCACTAACCCTACTGGGATTGAGCCTGTATCCTGACCATGTGATCTGACTGGGAATCTAACCAGCAACCTCGACACTCAACCACTGGGGCACCCTGGCTGGGCTAATAATTCTTTAATGTTCTCTTTCTCTCTTTACCTTCCTCCTTCTTTCCCTCCCTCTATCCATCCCTCTCTCCCTTCCTCCCTCTCCCCTCCTTTTCCCTTCCTTTCTCTGTCTGTCTGTGTGTCTGTCTCTCTGTTTAGGTCATGGTGTACATATAATTTCACCAGAATATATTTATTTCTTAACCTGCTGAATGTTTCATTTTGACTTTATAATGGCCTTAAACTCAAAGGCTGAAATAAAAAGCACTCACTGATGACTTCTGTAATTTATCATTCACTAGAGCGTGTGGATAAGCAGAGCATGGCAGAAGCTTAATGGATGCATATGTAGTTTGAGAAAGTTTAAAAATATTCATGAAACGACGGCAGGATGTATATGAGAGATCCACAGTCTCTAGAATGCCTCTCCCTCAGAGGGTTCCTCTCTCCCAGGGGAGACCAGGGAGGATATTATATATTCTGTTTGCCACTACACTAGGCAGTAAGATTAATATAATGAGAAGCGAAAATGCAGATTGAGGTTATCCCTGGAGCCCATCATTCCCCAGGAGTTAGATGTTTGGATTCTGCCAGAGAAGCCCTCATTGGACATCGTGGGCAGAGCTCAGAAGTGGGTGAACCTACTGTAACTTTCTGCAGCACAGGGCCATGCAGGGAGGGACTAGGCCATGGTTTCTCCCATTTGTATGCAGAGAGAAAGATGAATTTGCATTTCACTAGAAAGAGCTGTTATCTGCATTTTTTTTTTCAGGAACACAAAAAACTTGAAATATTAAACCTGCTCGATTTGAAATACCATGTAACATTGAAAATGACAAAGGTTATAGGTATGGACTTCTTTCAATAGGTATGGTAAAGCTTTCTTCTCTAAATGTGCAACAGTTTGTTTTCACCGCACTGCCCAAGTCCTGGCAGGGTCTCTGGACGGTAGAGGGCTGTGTTATCCTTTAGTCATGGGTGCTGCTAGAAGAAAATGAGGGACCAGAGGGCAGACAGAAATAGAAGCAGCAGCCAAGTCACCTTAGTTGACTTTATTTACTGTATTCCCTAAGAAGCTACATTATTTTCTCATGTTAACTTTATTTCCTACAATTTGGTGCACAATATCCAGAGCATTTATAATCCTGTCCTTGTTGAAATGAAAGTTAGAATAATTGCTATACGTATATGTATATGTATATGTATATGTATATGTATATGTATATGTATATGTATATGTATATGTATATGTATATGTATATATATATACACACACACATACATACTAGAGGCCTGGTGCATGAAATTCGTGTACTTGGGGGGATTCCTCAGCCCAACCTGTGCCTTCTCAAAGTCTGGGAGCCCTGCAATCCCTCACCTCACAGAGGGCAGCCCCGCCCATCCACTGCACCTCTGCCAGCCAGGTAGCCAGGACCTTTCTCTACTGGGCAATAGATTGTGGAACTCCGCCATGATCTCCCCAAACAGGTAGGCCACACCCACCCAGCTTGGGCACTGCAATCAATTGTTGTGCAGAGGGAGGTCCTGTCTACCTGCTGCAGCACCCCGGCCAGGTAACCTGAGCCTCCCTCTTTTGGATGATTGATTGCAGAGCCCCCCTCACCCATCAATCACCCCCACAGAGGGTGGCCTGGACCTCCCTTTGTGGGGGTGATTGTGGGACAGTGGTGGGGCTCCCTGACCAATCACATTGCACCTGCATTGGCTGGCCTGGTGCCAGTGTGTTTCATAGTGTGATCTTCTGGATGGTCATTGGGATGGTCATTCTGATGTTCGATCATTCAGTTGATTTGGATATCATGCTTTTATTATTATAGATATGTTGAAATTCAATGGAAAACTGGTTTTAAACTAATACAAGGTAAATATTCACATTATACACATGATGAAATGCCCATGAAGAATACTGCCACTTATATAGATAGGAATTGATTTAGAAAAGAATGTCTCCTGTTATCTCAGGATTCACTTCAAATTTACTAATAGACAAATCGAGTTGCGGTAGTCTCCCTGTATGAAAAAAAGAAAAAGCATGTATGTAACCGCTGGTGTAAACAGTTATGTTTCAACCTGTGTTTGCCCAGGAGTGGGGCGCAATCACTACCCTCAGCCCAGCCTGATTGTGCTCTAGAACTGTAGTGCAGGCAGATGGGTACTGCTTGAGACAATAACATACTCTGCTTCCCCAGGCAGATTCCTTCCATCATTTGATTTGGCTAATTTGCTGCTAAAATCTTTTAGGTGGTCAAATGCAGAGCTTGAAAATTCAATTCAACAGGCATTGCTGGACTCTTAAGACTTATATGTATGATGCTTGGAATTGTGGCTGCTACAAAGTTGAGCAGAGCATGATTATCTTCAGGGAGATTGAATAATGCAGATAAACCATGTGAAGGCCCAATGAGTGGCTAGCTTATAGGATGGAGGGCAACAGTGTGCTAGGTGATAAAAATTATGTCCAGTTGGACGTAAACAAGAAGGGATCCATGCAGTGGCGCCAAATGAGAGAAGCCACAAAGGTGGGATGAGTTTGAAGTGGGGACATAGTCGGTGGGGATGGGAACTGCATTCCAAACAAAGAGACCTACCTGAAGGAAGGGAGTGGATAGATCAGTGTGGAGCAGGAGAGCAAATTTGTGCCACTGTATGTAGGGAAATCAGTCATGCAGCTATATTTGCAATGAATTTGGGTGAGAGAGGCCCCAGAACATGCCCCCCAAAAACATTTTATTAGTCTGGGTTGGAGGTGATAAAGGGCAGAATATGGCAGAAGCATATGAGTAAATGTTGGGAAATGTAGAAAAAAGAGTAAAATATGACTATGACCTTTCAAGCCTGAATCCCAAGAAAACATTCTATTACCAGCAATGAATCTTTCAGGCACAAAAAGGGAGAATTTAGTTGGAGGTGAGAGAAGATGATGAGCTAGCTTTTAATTATGTTATTGTGTGTGTACCTTCTGGAACACCTAGTGCAGATGTCCAATAGGTCAGTAGAAGTGCAGCTTTGGAGCTGAGAAAAACGATCAGAATAGAATAGATTTTGGAAATAATTTTTAAAAAGCAGTGAATGGTCCAAGTGGTAAGCATGACCATTATCATCAAAAAAGAGGAAGTTAGGAAAGGATGGTGAATATTTACATTTATGGGAGACAGTAAAAAAGAGACTCTAGACATATTTACAAGGACAATTTTGGAAGTAGTGGGCAAACAGGACTAATCTGTGTTGAAATAGCTAGGAGAATATTTCATAGAGAAGAAAGGGCTCAACAGGATTAAGTGTTGGAAAATTCAAGGAACTCTGATAATTTGAAAACTAAGAGGTTATTGGTAACATCTGTAGACAGTCACCAGATTTTAAGTAGTTACAGAGAGTAGTGAGGAAATAGAAATAATAGCTCTCTCAAAATGTTTTTGAAGAACAAAAGGAAAACTGGTAACCTGAAATGAGATCATGATAATGCCATTTACTGAGTACCTACTAGGGGTCAGCATTGTGTGTAATTCGTCTCATTTAATGCAGACACAAGCAATCATGATTTTAGATTTAGAGAAAAAGGAGATGAAAGCATGGAGGATATCACTTCATCCTCTCCTTGTTTCAGCAATTTGAAAGATGAAAGAAGCAGAAGATTTGGTGAGCATAATCTGCTCCCTCCTGATTTCATACTTCACAGGTTTCCTTCTCTTCTCCTTCCTTTTAAGGATTTTCTAGCTCAGTTCTCAAACCTCTGTGTGCATCATAACACCCAGAGTTCATTAAACAAGTGCTTGCTGGCTTCCAGCTCAGAGTTTCTGACTCAGTCAGTAGGTTTATGGTGAGGCGTGAGATTTTCATTTCTATAAGTTCCAAGGTAATGTTTGTACTGTTGGTGAACATACTGTACTGGGGCGTTTTGTAGATTATGAATATCTTGGATTGACTCTGGAGAGCATGATTGACTGATTCAAATATCTTTATAGTTGTCACTTATAAGAGGGATTCTATTGATGTTTAATCCCAGTGAATACAACTATAATTAATGAGTGGAGGGTACAAGAAATTCTTGCTGGTACACATAGGAAGAACTGAGCTCAACCAGAAGGGTACACCGATGTGAGCTATGTGAATGAGCTTTGAGGACCACTGCTGAGGATGCTGTAGCAGGTTCCAGCACAGATAAACAGTTGGAACAGATTATTATTTTTGTTATTGTTAATCCTCACCCCAGGATATTTTTCCTTTTTTTTTTTTTTAAGAGAGTGGAAAGGTGCATGGAAGGGGAAGAAGGAGAGGGAGGAAGAGACAAAGAGGAAGGGGGAGGGAGGGGGAGAGAGAGAGACATGCATTGGTTGTCTCCCTCCCAGGCCCTGACTGAGGCCCAAGATCCAACTTGCAACTGAGGTATGTGCCCTTGATGGGGAGTCAAACCCATAACCCAGTGGTGCACGGGCCAACACTCTTACTACTGAGCACACCAGCCAGGGCCCAAGTTTAATAGTAAGCCTGAGCCCCCTTCCCTTCCCAAAACCCACATTCCCATTAAAACAGGTAATCAAAATTCGTGAGTTTCTCTTTACAACTCCACTCTTCAACCCATCACTATCTGAACTTTCTTCCTGTCAAACTTAACATTCAACATACTTTCTGATGAGGCATAGGACTCATGTGAGGTCTTAGTAGCCATTTAGGAAATTTCACCTGGAAACAAATCCGTGTTCAAATACAGTCACCTTTCCTGTGTCTAGCTAAGCTGGCCACTGCATATCCACTTCAGGGAAGGAGGCATTTCCAGAATAATGTCCTGTAAAGATTTCAAAATATGTTCCCTGACTACACAGTAAGTGAAGAGAAAGTGGATTTTTTCAAATAATTTGTCTGTACCTTAAGTGCGAAGTTCCTCTTCCATATCGAGCTGTGACCTGGATGTACTGAGAATGAGATCAGGAGGAAAAAGCAATCAAGCTGTTCTCGCTCCTGTACTCAGCCTTGAACATTGATAAAGCCTTTGCAAGGAGGGAGGAGGAAAATACAGTGCAGTGAAATATAATATGCTGTGACTTTCCCCCCTGGATGAATTTTACACCTGGCTGAAATCAGGGAGCACTGTTTGGAGTGATTGAAAGTTCTCTTTTCCAAATGCAAGGACTCCAGTGGGTGAATTTTGAACCTTTCAGCACTCTCTTATCCTTGGTAATAACTCCGGCGAAGAAGTGTAAATGTGTCTGATGCCTTTGAGAACATCTGAATGGTCTTGATGGAAGCATTGATAGAATGAACTTGGATACTAATGTTGCCTGATGGGTTTGACATAAATCGGTTTGAATTACTGCCTGAGAGATGGACACCTAATTTTTCCAGGTACCATCAGTCTGTAGCTTCCCCAATTAGCTGTGTTCCATACATTGAACTTGGCAAACTTTGATAAAGCAAAGTCAGAAAAAAAACAACAACAAAAACAAATCTAGCATGACATATTCTTTACACATCATTTTATTTTATTTTTTTATTTGGTACTGATTCTTCACTTTCAGGAAGCCCTGCATCTTAACTTTTTGAACTTTTGTTTTTATTTAAAAATGTCAGTCATTCACTGCTAATTAAGCAAACTGTGGCCAACTGCAGTGGTGAGCAGAAGACACTCGAGGCTTCTATGCCAGAATTGCATGCTATAGAGTAGTGCTGTGCAAACTATCTCTGCTGAAGCACTCACTCTTTCCTCTTGCATCATAGCCCATGGTAGTCTCCTGTACATGATCATGCAGAGGTCATGCCACACGCAGCTCATCACTGAGTCTCAAAACAAACACATCAAGTAGGTGATGCCCTGTGCAACAATGTGACTCTCCCTAATCTATAAAAATGTTTCAAAACCCTATCAGTTTCTAAACATATCTTGCTTGGAGCAGCTCTGCTTTTGGTAGAAAAACCTGGTTAATTTTTGAGACATTTTGTGATATGAAACTCTTTTAGGCGCCAAAACCATGGCATAGAATGTTGACCTGGATTTTTGGAATTTAAGGTAAGAAGTAAAACATACATCTATATCAGATTCATAGGAAGCAAACTCAGAACATCAGAGCAGAAAAAAATGAATATACAAAACCAATAGATGTTCTGTTCAGATTAATTAACTGCCCAAATTGTGAGGAAAAAAATAATTGAGGGCAATTTCAGGGTGTTTGGTGCCATCAGGTGAAGAAGCTAGGAGAAGGTTGTAAAGAAAGATTTGGGTTTTGTTGATTTCAAACTTTTTATGTTTCTTTTAATCATCATATCTCATGATCAATGAGAAATGCAACGTTAGCCATGAAATGGATTCTTCACATTAAAATTTATAATCACCAAATTAAAAGCTGCAAAAGGCTTTAGCGATCATCTGTTCGTTATATGAGGTCAGTGTGAATCCATAGAGTTGACGTAACTTGTGCCAGGCCCCATTGGTAGTAAATGCCCATGGGTATGGCCCTTGTCTCAGGCTTCCGAAGTCAAATGTGAGGTCTGTTCCTGTCTCCTCTTCTCTCTCTCTCCATCTTGATTTATATTCATATTCACTTAATTATTAAAACACGTCTCTCCCTTTATCTACATAGTATACTGGCCATTAGGCAATTCTTGTTTTCTTTAAATTCAACGATCCTGTTTCTTATCATTCAAGACTCAACTTATACATTAGGAAGCGTGAAGGTATTGGGTCATGCAGTCCTCTGACCTTTTCCTTAAAAATGCTGATGCAGAAAAATTACTGATTAGTAGAGCATATACATAATATATATGGCTGGCCATTTTAAACTCTCCATTTTATTATGCTTTTGCTTCCATTCTATGTTATTTGCTAAGTATTCAGGACTAAGCTGCCAAACTGGGGTAAGATTATGATAGCACATTGATTATTACACCAGTTAATACAACCCAGTCTTCAATCTACTTTTGTGATTTCAGATGATGTAGTTAATCCCTTTAGCCTTCTGTCGCCTTATCTATAGGATGTAGATAATAACAGTTTCTACCATACAATCTCATGGTAAACATGACATGTGTACATTTATTAATGCACTCAGCACAATGCCTAACATGCAGTACACAAGCAATAAACATCACCCTGTCATTATAAGTTTATATGATTATGTTCAGTAGAAAACTGTCAGAGTCCTTAAAAAAGGAAAATATTGTGTCATGAATTAAGAAAGGAACAATGAACAGTTATACTGTTGTGCTCCGAGAGTAAAATCCATTTACGGCACTCATTTCCCTCAAAGGACAATCAATATTTGAAATGCTCAGGTTTCTGAAGAAACAGAGAAATTAGAAGAATATAATTAAGTTGGAAAATAAATTTAAGACTGCCATTCTTGGTAACATTAGATGCTGCCTGGCAGTGCCTGTTCCTCATGTGGCCATGGTCTGACCTGCAGATTTGGGTCAGGAAGGCCTTGCTGCACCTGCAGGGACACTGTAGCTCTTAATGACTTGCTCTGGAGACAAGGGTTTACACCGCAGCACCAGGATAACACACTGGCCAGCCCCATCTCCAGATGGAAGGGAAGCCTGGGTGGACCTCAGGACACAGTGTCTGTTTGGTTAGTGGGTTAGCAAGTCAGCTTCAATCTTTGATAGCATACAAGAGGAACACTTTTGAATTTAAGGAATCAAACCACTGCAGCTGTTTTGAGAGAACAATTTGAAAAGCTTTTGTAATCTGTGTGCTGAAAGACTGCTCTGGACCTTTTCATGCAAGCCTTTCACACTGCGTGACATTTTCAGTGCTTTCATTTTTTTTTTATTTTTTTTTTTATCCTTCTAGGACATGCCACAGTAAAATTACAAGTATAGCAGTCCTCCATCTGGCAAGATTCATTTTCCTCCAAACAAAGCTGGGGCTGTGAAAGGGGCTTTGTTGTAGTTTGCATTTCTGCTTCTTGACATCTGTATCACTCTGCGTTATCTTTTCTAATTGTTAATCAAATCTTGAAACAGAACCTTCAAAATTAATTTCTATGGCTCTCAAAGCCACAGTCATCCTGGATCTCAGCGGAATCCAGCACCTCTGAACTTAGTTTGTGTTTATGGCTTACATCTAACATGTTTTTTAGTCTGTGTATTGCCCTAATCTGTTTCATTGCTGTTGTTTCCATCTGTTTGTTTGTTTAGAGTTCATTCTTTATTTGTTTGTTTTTAAGTATTTTTGAGAATGTCATTGCTTAATATCTCTTCCAAGGGAGAGCCATAAAATAAAGAATTATAGGTATCAAAAATTCTCCAAATGCCAATGTAACATCTGAGTTTAATAGAGTCCCTGATTTGAGCATATTTTTTTAGATCCTAGTATCAAATCGAAGCATAATTTGTAGCATGTGTGCATTGTAATATTAAAAGATAAATTATGTATAGATTAAGATTATTTAATTAAGGTGAAAGTTCAAAGGACTTTTTTGTTTTTTGACATAAAGGGATTGATATAATTAGGGTCTTATTTGTGTATTCTGACTGGGGACTTTTGCATGACTTTAGGTAGTCCATATAAAAATCTGGTTCTCTTTCTATAAAAATAATCTAAATTGTCTCATATCATTATATTTTTAAGACTCTCATGCTCTACCAAAGGGAAGAAACTGATTGGAAAGAAAAGAAATAAAAATAGACTTCTTTGAATGTACCTTGTTTTGTAGGAACCATCTATTACTTTATACTAGAGGCCAGGTGCACAAATTCGTGCATGGGTGGGGTCCCTCTGGGTGACCTGCAGGGATCGGGCTGAAACCCACAGTCCAGCGCCACCTGCAACTCCTATCTGCTGCTACTGCTCATCCTGGCCTTACTGTGCCTGCCGCAGGCTTGCACCCAAACAGTCCATATCAGGAGAGGCTCGCACTGCTATAGCAGTGCTCACCAGCTATGAGCCCTTCGTCTGGTGCCCTCCCAAGTGGAGTGGCCAGCTGGATCGAATCAGGCTGAAAACATCTCTCTGACATCCCCTGAGGGGTCCCAGATTTCGAGGGGGTGCAGGCCAGCCAGGCTGAGGAACTCTACTGGTGCACAACTGGGCCAGGGAGGGACCGTGGGAAGGATCCAGGGCATATCCATCCCATCTCGCTCCATTCCAATCAGCCAGACCCCAGTAGCAAGGTAACCTACCGGTCGGAATATCTGTCTCCTGGTGGTCAGTGCACATCATAACGACTAGTCAACTGGCCCTAGGTGGTCAGTGCATGTTATAGCGAGCAGTTGAGCAGTTGAGCAGTCTTAGCATATCATTAGCATACTACACTTTGATTGGTTGTTCTGCTGTTGGGTCTATTTGCATATTACCCTTTTATTATATGATTATAAAAACTAAATTAAAAGATAAAGCAATATCTAATACTGAAAGCAAAACAAAAAAAGAAAAAGAAACTAAATTAAAAGATAAAGCAATACCTAATACTGAAAGCAAAACAAAAAAATAAAAAGAAAAATATTAACAGTGTATCTAATTGTCAAAGAGCTGACAAATCAAATTGTAAAAAACTGAGACCAAAATAACAACAGTCTTTGGGCACCATTAGAGGATACTAGAGAATCTACTCATTATTTTGAAAACTAATAAATGAAAGGAAATCAGAATTAAACCATTTCTATGTAAACAATAAATAACCAAGTAATTGATTATTTCAACTATTAAAAGAAGAAATGGTAAAATTATAATATGATCATTTTATAGCTTTTAATGAACTACTGGATCTAGGCAGTGATCATCAAAGGTTGAAAGTATGTAAAAAAGAAATATAGCCAGACACTGTCTGCCCCCGAGGGAGGTATCTCTGAAGGGGGCTTCCAAAAAACCTGCATCTGAAAGGAATCATGTAGCTTACAGGGGAACAAGATGGGGGGATGGGTTGAAAAGGGAAAGAGGATTAAGAAATATAAACTTTCAATTATAAAATAAGTCACAGAGATGTGACATACAGTATGGAGAATTACACAGGGGTAGGCAAAAGTTGGATTACAGTTGTGAGTATGTGAAACAGTTTATTCTTATACAATCTAATCTAATAAAAGAGTAATATGCAAATTGGTGTCACTCTGCTACACCTAAACCTTGCCCACCAGCCAATCAGAGTGACTATATGCAAATTAACCCAGCCAAGATGGCGGCTGGCAGCCACAGAACTGGAACAAACAGGAGGCTTGCTCTGGTGATGGAGGAAGCTAAGGTTCCTGCCTGCCTTGGCCGGCTGTGGCCTCCACGCAAGACAACAAAGTTTCAATTATAGAAGAGAAATAAATCCCAGATACCTGCTTCCAGCCAGCCTCTGGGAGCTTAGGTGGCTAGGAGCCTGCAAACAGCCATCAGCCCTTCACCCAGGCTGGCCAGGCACCCTAGTGGGGGACACCCACCTTGAAGGGGCTGTGGCCAGCCTGCAGACAGCCATCAGCCACTCACCCAAGCTGGTCAGGCACCTCAGCAGGACCCCCCTCCCTGAAGGGGATGTGGCCAGCATGCAAAGAGCCATCAGCCAGTCACCTAGTCTGTCCAGGCACCCCAGCAGGAACCCCTCCCTGAATGGTCTGTGGCCAGCCTGCAAACAGCCATCAGCCACTCACCCAGGCTGGCCAGGCACCCCAGTGGGACCCCCATCTTGATCTGGGACACCCTTCAGGGCAAACCAGCTGGCCCCCACCCATGCATCAGGAATCTATCCTATATAATAAAAGGGTAATATGCAAATTGACCCTAACAGCAGAACCACTGGGAATGACTGTTCACCCACCCCCCCCCCCCCCCCCCGAGTGCACAGATTTTTGTGCACTGGGCCTCTGGTTTATTAATATTTTATTATTTATCTGTATTTCAACTGTAAACCTAGTTTTTACCCATCCCTGTGTTGCAATAATTAGAAGTAGTATTAGAAGTACTCAAGAATGCTGTTTGAAATTCTTTCTGAACTATGGGGTTTGTCATAGATTATTAAGATATTTCTTCTTTTTACAAAAGTTGCCCTACAAACCCTCATGGAACACAGATATCTCCAGGATGAAAAGGAAAGCTTTGATAACATATTCATAAACATTTTCCTGGGTACTTATATAACCAACTGCTTTTTTTCTTCCTAAATATATGTACTTTATGCTAGGTTAAAGGGAACACTATAAAAGAAGAATTGTAAGTTTGGTGTAGTATGAGAATGTAATACAAAATTCAATTCCATAAATACCTGTAATATATACTGGGGGAAGGGCATTCTTTTACTTCCTGCAGGTAATATGATGCTGTGCAAGACACAGCCTTTTCTCTTAAGTTGCTTTTAATGTACCGTATTTTCTGATGTATAAGATGACTTTTTAACCCAGGAGAATTTTCTAGAACGTCCGGGGTCATCTTATACGCCGGATGTCATCTTATAAGGCGGGTGCTGAAACTTCTGAGCCAGACTGGAAAATCTGCTGTCGCCACATACAGTGTGGGGAGGAGGGGGAGGAGGGGTCAAAAACGGCCGCACTCCATTCACTTCAGTGTCTACGGTCGGCTCCTTTTTGTGCCGCATATGGTCTTTGTCCGGACTTTTTAACCCAGGAAAATCTTCTCAAAAGTTGGAGGTCGTCTTATATGCCCAGTAGTCTTATATGCTGGAAAATACGGTAATCTCGAAATGAGGTAAATATAACTGCTATAAGATATAGATGTGAGTGGTAAATTCCTGAAAATTTCAGAAGAAGGAGAAACCCCATTATTTGGAGGCATTAAAAAAAAAGAATAAGTGTTATTTGAGGTGGTCTTTAATACAAGAATAACTGACAGGTAATTTTAATTATTTCCAAGCAAATAAGACTCATGGAAATGTAACAATTAATATAAGCTTTTATATCAGGCATATATCAGAGGGAAGTATCCATGCTGGTTTTTATAGAATTACATTGATGCCTTAAATCTTAAATGTATATCAAAAGAATGAGATGTGGTTGTCTACAAGCATCTTGGGGTAACTGACATCTTACCCATTTTGCCATTGGATGCCTATGTCAGCCAAATTTGATGAAATTATTGAATCTCAATGAAGCTACGATCACAAAAGCAGACATCAAATAATAATGAATACTGTCTATACAGTTATAAATGTCCCTTCTATAATTTATATATATATATATATATATATATATATATATATATATATATATATATATATATTTATATATACTAGTGGCCCAGTGCATGAAATTCATGCACATTAAAAGGGGATTAATTAGAGGAAATATTTTAATATTGCTATTTGCCCTTTCTCTATAATAGAAGTGTCAAAGATTAAAGAAAATTAGTAAAACATATATAAAAATCTTCCTCCTGTCAGAGTCTGGGGTGCACCATGGAACTCAGAGTCAAGTCTTCAACCACTCACGTGTACCTCAAAATTGCTCGAGACCCAAACCTGGATGGCCCCCCTTCATTAGGCTAGATCCAGACCCATTTGGTCCCACCCTGTCAAGCCCTGCCAGGTAGGGGAGTGCAGCCTCAGGTCCCCTGGGCTGGTGCTGGGGTTGAGGGGCATGGCCTGAGGTCCCCTGACCCAGCACCAGGGCAGAGGGTACACCTTGAGGGCCCCCGTCAAGTCCCGCTGGGTGGGGGGCACAGCCTCAGGTCCCCTGGCCTGGGGCCAGGGCGGGGGGCATGGCCTGAGGTCTCCTGTCAAGTCCTGCGGGTGGAAGGCATGACTTGAGGTCCCTTGTCAAGCCCCATGCAGGAGGTGGGTGGGCGCGCAGCCTCAGGTCCCTGCTGATTGCTCCTGAAGGCTCGTTATGGAAACTTAGCCTCAGCTGTGGGTGCAAAATGACCGGAGTGATGGTCAATTTGCATATTCCCTCTTTATTATATAGGAGATATATATATCAAAGTAGAATTTATAAGAAATAATGCATTATTTCTGATAATAACATTTTCTTCATCATGAAAGTAAAATTTATAAAATAGCCATATTGTTTTTATACTAAATAACAAATGTTGAGTGGAAAAGTAATATAATGAAAAATATTTTTGACACTTTCTCAAATTACATTCTTAACAATAGTGCACTAAACCTACCTTGCGTCATATAACAGCCAGTATCTATCTACGTTTTGCTATTTAAAATTAAATTCAAATTAATGAGAATTAAAGAAAGTAAAAATTCATTTTCTCAGTCCTGCTAGCCACATTTCAATCACTCAAGAACTGCATGTGTGTAGTGGCTCCTGTATTAATTAGATAGTTCCGATATACAACATTTTCATCATTGCACAAAGTTCTCTGGATAGCACTGCACATAAGTTCCTTTGAGGACAGAGCCATAATTTTTCATTGCTTAAGAGATTAAAATATTTTGAATAATTAATTGAAAGACCCATAATTTAGAACTTTTGGTCTCCAGGGGATTTCTTTTGTGTTTTTGAAAATCCCTGTCCTTAGTTAAATGTAAATACTAAAATATAACAATGGTAATGGTGGTGATGATGGTGATAATGATCAAAAAATAATAATGATGATAATCCAATAAGAATGTTTATCAAGAATGAGCCAATCTAGAGGATTTAAATTTTTGTCAATTATATAATGAGCAGTTGTTGAAGAGGGAATGGATAGATATCTAGAGGTTTGGTATGTGTAATGTGGACACAGGTGCTTTTACTTAAATCCAGTCCTTTTGAACCATATTTGACATCTCATAAAGTTCCTATTAGAAATGTTCTGTATTTGGGACTGAGCACTATGGATTAGGCCTGGAATGTGTTGAAATGTGCCATTGTGAGCCACCAGTACTTGATTGGGATCGTCATATGTTGTAGCTATTTTAAATGGTGTAGGAAGAGTTCTTGAGTGTTTATTCTGAGCTGCTTAAAAGATAAAATGGCCCAGAAGAGTTTCAAAACTCCATGTGCATGTCACAACTATTGATCCATTTCCAGCTGCTGACTATTGAAAACCAATTTCACAGGAGACTGATGAATAAACCAGAATTTTTCAAAAGGATTTTACTCTATTGGAGACATTTTTCTCAAAAACCACAGTGACACATTTGCAACCTAGATCTTTTTTCCAGTGTAGGTTACACACAAGAAGCACACTTGTGGTCAGCTAGCTGCTTGGTTGGCATGCATTCAGAGTTGAAGAATTTCAGACTCTGATCCAGAGACCTAACAGAGAATGTCATAAATCATCCCTATTCTCACTGCAGAGCACATCTCACCTGATAATCTGAAAGGCACTTGGCAGTTACCTCTTTTGAGATAATTAAAGCTTGTCTTTTATTAATGTTATTTAATACTAAGCCTACCCCTTGAAGACAAAAACTGTGACTTAGCTGTCTTTGCTTTCTTTCAACAGTTTACATGATGTCTGGTATAGCAGCGCTCTTGACTTTGCATATGTCAGGAATAGAGACTATTTCAGGAGATCAAGTTGAAGTAACGGAAATAGACTTTCAGCCTAAAGAAAGAGAGTGACTTTAAGGGGTAGTTTTAGTCTTAAACAAGAATTGCTCTTTTCCCCCAGCAAGCATATCTTGCTTACAGATATAATGGAGAAAAATGAAAGCAATATATTTCTACCTAGAAGCAAATGTTATTATGACTTTTAAAGGTCCCCATCATTTTCTTGATATAAAAATTTCTATGAGCATTTTCTAAATGGCAGCTAATGGACTCTATTCATCTTTTCTTTGCTGCCATCCAGAAAACAAGTTGGGGGAGGTTATAATTATTAGCATTAGAATAATATGCACTTCCCAAATCAGGGATCATTGTGTCTTCTTGCTCTAGAAGTTCTCAAGCTGAAAATCAGAGCAAACAGAAAAACTAGAGTATGCATAAGAGTTCTTATTTGCAAGCAACAGACATCAGCCAATTATGAGTCTAATTTAAACGTAAAGTAAACTGCATTTAAGGCTACTGGGTAGCTAAGGGAAACTCTGGGTAAAGCCTGCTAAGCCCTCTGGAAGGCTGTATAGCTATAGACAATGCAATCCACCCCCCAAATCTAGCCAGATAAAAATGACAGCATAACCGTCTGTGGGACAATGAATACTGTGGCTGGTGCAAACCCTCACCAGAACCTGTTCTGTGCATTTCTTCTCTCCTGCGTCATTAGCTTCCTGTTCAGAGTAGGGAGTGAGTGCTTGTGGTTGGCAGAGCCAGAGTCCTATGCCTGTGCCTTTGCTGTGGAGCAGAAGGGAAAGTGAGTGTCTGGAATTTTCATTTTGGTGGTGAGAGTGAGTTCTGGCTGAAAAGGCAGAGAATGTCTCAAATGTTGAAAGGGGATTTTGAAATAAAGCAACCGCAAATGATGAAAAAGCCCTATTATATATAAAATCTAGTTACATCTTGTTATCACTGATATCAGATGCATCATTTTTATGACTCAAGAAAGCAAGGAAATGAAATGTTGCCAGATTATTAGGCTTACTTCAGCTTACCTGAATGTCCAAGTGACAGAGTACTCATATGATGCACTTAATTTAAAAACTGCAGGATAGAATTATCTTCCCATGTATGTTAAATAATTAAACAGTTGGATTAACTACTAATGAAATTAAAACTAGTAAGGGAGAAGCATTTTCTTGTTGATGTTTTAGGTTAGGAGATGGGAAGTTTAAATTGAAAGAACTGAAGACTCTCAGTATATCTAGTCATTGAACCAGCCCTAGGACAGGCACTCATGCTAGTACAACCTGCTCCCTGTGAGAGGGGACTGAAGTTATGTTCTCCCCTTTAAAAAAAATCCATTTTTGTTTTTCTGGATGACACTGTTTTGCTCAGGACTAATTCTGCTTTCAAGTTGCCAAACAAAATAGACTGCATTAAATACTAAGTCCAAATTTGCGTTAAGGAAAGCTCTTGGAGGGACAGTAGGCATAAAGAAACAAAGGACAACAGAATATTTTCAAGATAAAATGCTTCTGCTTCCAAAGAATGCATGTGAGGAATCTAAGTATAGTAGGAAGCCTTATTAGGCTTAATGAAGTAACTGTCAATACAATCTGTCAAGCAGGTCCTCCTGTCCTTGCACATCATGTATTTATAGAAAAAGAAAGATAGGATGAAAGATGAAATTTATAATATCTGGAAGTAAGCAGAGTTCTGGCCACATTGCTGGCTTATGATTTGACTTTCCCTACTGTTTGGAGTGTAGGCAGAAAGCATTTTTTGTTGTTGTTTTTGTTGTTGTTTTAGGCATTTAATTGCCACTAAACATTGAGTCCTGTTGTCTCAGAATACTGCAGACCTCCAGCTTTCTCTTTCTCTGCAGTTTAGCAGGATGTTAAGCCTGTGCCCTTAAACTGAATAATTTGTCATTTATCCAGATGTCTGTTATAGCCATTGGTGTCACTGGAGTTAAAACTCAGACTCCCTGCTGAGTTAAGCTTCTGACAGCTCCTTCAGTGTTTCAGCCACTGCAGCATTAAACAGCTCCCCCATCTTTCCCTCCCTCCCTTATGTATCCGCAGTATGTGTCAGCTGGAGCGATAACTAGCCACCTCCTGTCTCCCCACTGCAAATCTATGACCAAATAAATAAACTAAGCAACCACAAAAAATAAAAGCTCTCAATAGAAATAATAATAATACTAAATGTCTCACAAATTTTGTACAAAAATTCTTACTACAGCATCTGTTTGTTTTCTTATGCTGAAAGGCATTGTTATTTCTATCTGTCCTCAGCAGAGGTTGGTAGCTAATTCAACCATTTTTTTTCTTTAATGGTAGAGCCTTGCCTTTGGAGTAAATTATAAGGACAATTATATTACTGTCTCACTTTGTTTTTCTTTCCAAGTCAGTGTTTTGCTTCTATTTGATACCACTTCTGTTGTTCAATGCCAGACTCTGTGAGGTTTTTATATTTATGCAATATGATCCAATTTGGATTTTAAATGTAAATAGATGAGTATATATACACACATGTACCTAGTATACATGTATATATGTGTATACACACATATATTGCTATCATTTTGTAGACTTGGCAAATGAACTTTTGTGCAACTCACTGCCTTAGGCTGCATAATCTGCCAATATTGCAAAAGTGAGTGCATTCTCCTGTGTTGCATGCCCATCTCACAAGCACTTCCCTGAGCTTCTTGCAGTGGGTTTGGATTTATTTAAATTCAGGTTTCTTTAAGAAACAAAGCAATGCCCTAGCTGATTGGCTCAGAACATAGAGAGCATAGGCCCATGGACTGAAGGGTTCATGTCCGATTCCTGGACAAGGGCACCTACCTTGGTTACAGGCTCGATCCCCAGCCCTGGTCAGGGTAACATGCAGGAGGCAAACCAATCGATGTGTCTCTCTGACATCCATGTTTCTCTCTCTCCGTCTCTCCCCCTCTCTCTCCCTAAAAATCAATGGAAAAAATATCCTCAGGTGAGGATTAACAACAACAAAAACAACAAAAAAATCTAGCAGTAGTGTCCTCAACATACATAGGGTGCCCATCATGATATCTTTGTGAGGGAGGTAGTATTATCTACATAGCAGACAAAAGCATAAACTTCCTAGTTGGACAAAGCTGGGTTTGGGTCTTGCCACCACCATTTTATAGTGTCTTGACCTTGGAAATACCTCTTTTTTCTTGTTTACAAAGGGAGTAATATGTACACCTGTTTCAGATAGTTGATATAAACTTTAAATGAGAGAATGTCTTTCAGAGCCGGGCACTTAGCACAGACAAGGAGGTCAGAACATGGAAGGACTAATTTCCTTGAGTTTTATAGGCCAGACATGAGACTGATAATAGGAGGACTGGTTGAAAGTCTATTTGCACATTCATTAGACCCACAGATACAGACATAAACAGCCAGGGAGCATTCTCTCTCCTCTTTTTCCTTTTCCTTTTCCTCTCTGTTTAGTCTCTATAGTAAATGAGCCAGAGAAGTTAAGGTTCAGGGCATCTCAATTCTAGAGTAAAGTTTATAAATAAAAGCACAGTGAGTGTACCATATTCTACACTGAATGGTGTGGTTCCTGTCTTCTTAACGTTTTACCTGAGAATGCCTGCAGCCATGTAATATTTCCCAATGCTGGAGAAAATGAAATTGGCCTTGGGGTAACCTCATAATCCCAAAGAAAAAACAGTGACACTAGAATCTGGGAGCGCACAACAAGTACAACTGGCTCAGGATAAATGTACTTGCATTCTGAGATAAGAGCAGGATAGTATGTAAAATAAATGTCAGGACGGAAAAAGAGCTCTTGGAGATTAGTAATATAAGCTCTAAAAATAATGGACAGATGAATTCTAATCTAACGTTGAAGGTATTTTCCCAAAAAGTGCATTGAAAAGGAAAGGAATAGACAATAGTATAGAAAATATTAGTAAATGAGATAAAATAATTCAGGAATTTTTATATCTTACTATTTTGAATCCCGAAAGGGACAACAAAGGGAAGTAAATAGAATATTATTAAAGAAAAGTATTTCTTTAATATATCCCATAATTTGAGACCATAGATCTTCAGATAAAAAAAACCCCCACCATGCAAGCAGAATAAGATGGTGGAAAACTCTAGCTAAGGTACATAATCATACTATTTCAGGCTGCCAGACATAAAATTAAGAACCAACAATGTCTAACAAAGGAAAAGGTCTCATGCAAATGCATCTAACTTAAGGAAATATCTTAAGAGTCACATTGGAAGCTAGAAGACAGAACAATCAATGCTTTTTAATTTCTGAAAGAAAAAAATATTTTTCCTTAATGATAAAGCCAAGTCATTTTGAACATGTAAAATTCTAATTTTTTTTTTTTACCTTTCAATATTTGTCAGAAACTAGAGAGGCTATGCTCAATCCAAATAATGGAGTAAATCATGGAAAGGAAAAGCATGAGATCTAGGAAACAGGAGATTTAATATAGAAGAGAGGAAAGAAATGCTCCCTATGGGATAGGACTAGAAAAGCTCTAGCATAAAAAACTCCAGATAAAAGAAAATAACAGAAAATAGAATTGGTAGGTTATCTGGTGAATTTGAAAATAAGTGGATTAGATTGATAAAGCTTTTATAAGTATCTTTGGGAAATTTTCACAATGGATATGTAAAAAAAATAAGCAAGGGAAGAGATAAAAATCATTTTTTAACTCTAAGAAAAGCAAAATTTTTGTAAAAAATACATATGTATTATAATGTTTGGGTCCATAGGGGAACAAAATGTAAATAGTTATATAGTATATAAGCTAATTAATAATTTAACTAAAATATTGCTTGAGACCACAGAATATCTACCATGATGGAAAATTAGTAGAAAATTTATAAAATGTATAATTTAAGAATTAATATTTAATAGCTATTTTTTTTAGAAATATAACTTTAACTACTAAAAAAAAAAACAACTAAAATAGGTAATAGTGATTGTTTCTGAGAAGCAAGCCTGGTGAGTCAGAAGAGATGGATAGGGGACACTTGTCATAAGCTTTGTACAGAAATTGACATTTTAAAATTTCTGTTGCCTGTATAGTAGCTGCTACTCACATCATTACTTTCATAGAGTGAAACTAAAAGTCAAGAAAATTGAGTACGTTTACTAATGTCATTCAGATAGTAAGTGCAAGTGCCATAATTTAAATCGTATTTGCCTGAATCCAAAACTCCACCATTAACACAGTGTCATCAACAATTCCATATACATATGAATATAGTTAGCTCTTTTTATGCTTCAATAAAGAGTGCAGTGTGCTTTATTTTAAACAAACATTTATTTGACCAGTTGAGTTGGTCACTGTGTGTCTTTAATTATAGTTCATAGTCAGTTGTGATTTCCATATCTATTTGCTTCAGGTGGCTGCATAGTTTTAGGAATCCACCAATTTCTATCCAAGGGAGCCCATTTCAATGAGCATACTTTGCCACCTATTTTAATAAGAAAACAATTATTTTTCCTAATGCGATCTCATTCTGTTTTTCCTCTTCTCGCAGAAGGACAAGATACATGTTCATGAGAATTCTTGCTTAGCATGACTGTGGCTGGAGAGGACTATGACCTTTCAGTTGCCTGTTTAGGAATGATTTGAACAGAAAATATTCAGAGAAATTCAGAATAATTGTTTCATACTGTGGAACTCCCATCCCCTAATCAAGGTTCAGGACTCTATAGTGATTTCTCTCCCCTCCATCAAAACAATCCAATCCACAGCAATGCACTTTCTCTAAGTAGCTTCTTTTTTTGGTCCTGAGTATAGTGACAGATTCATTCAAGGGGGTTTCAGTTATTACTGGCTCGGCAAGGCAAACATCAGTAATACCCCAAACCTGAAAGGTCACATTAACATTACTTCCATAAAATATTTATCATAATTCTTGACTTCCTAATTGAATGAAACATTGGTTGACTCTGCCTGCATATGCTTAAGAAGGAATATTCGCCATAATATATGTTCAGTTATGAATTGCAGAGACTTGAAATGGCAGAGTCCTTAAACAAAATATAATTATTTTTTATGTCTGTTGTCAAATTCCAAACTACTAAGGCAGCACTGCTCCATGAGGTTATGAGAATCCTAGACTTGCTCGGTCTTATTGCTCTGCCATCCGAAATCCTCATGGTCCTAGATGTACACCACCATTGTGTTAACATTGCAGTTCGCGGGAAGGGAAAGGACAGGCATATCATCCCTTTGCAGCCAAGCCCCAGAAGTTGGCTACAGTTGGCTCATATCTTATAAGACTTAAGGCTAGACCAAATCTATAAAGAGGGCTGTGAAATGTAGTCCTCATTCTGCAGACCCCTTTGTATAACCAAAAATTGTAACCACTATGGATGAGGGCAGACAACTTGTGGGCTTGAGCTCAGAGAATGGAATTTACAATTTTTAATATTTTTGGAAAGATTTTAATCATAAAGCAAATAAGTAAACATTTAGTAGGAAGTATACGCTGTAAATATATATTTGGGGTATTGTACTGGTTTACTGGGAGTAGGAAGGAGATAGCTGTGGTTACAGGAAACAGCCTCTGACAAACAGAAAAGTGATGCTGGTTGGTACTGTGGTGGGCAGTTAGAGAATTTTCTCTGGATGAAGCAGGAATGGCAAGATAGGAAGTAGAAAATGGAGAGTAGGTTGCAATTGCTGTTGGATGTGTAAATTAACACAACCCTTTTGGAGGGTAATTTGGCAGTATCATATAAATTGATGTAGTGTCCAACAATATGGACATAGGAACACATTTGAGAAATTATATATGTTTAAGAATATTCATTACATCATTATTTTCGTAATAAGGAAAAAAAAATAGGAAACCACCTACAATTCTATCATTAGGAGACTAATTAAATAAATTATTGATACATTTATATAATGGACTAGTAAGTAATTGCTATTTAAAAAAAGAATGAGGATAGTCTTTATGAATTGACTTGTAGAGATTTCCAAATGAAATTGTTAAGAAAGACAAGTAAAATAGAAACAGAGGCATGGGTACTTGAAACAGAGTGATAGCTGTCCGAGGGGAGGTGTTGGGGGAACTGGATGAAAGAAGGTGAAGTAATTAGCCAAAGGACATATATGCATAACCCATAGATATAGACAACAGTGTGGTGATTGCTGGGGTTGGAGGGTGCTGGGTGGAGGTGGGCAAAGGGGGAAGGATGAGGATAGCTGTAATAGTGTCAAAAATAAAGTTAAAAAAATTCCTCTCCATACAATTGATAGCCCACACTAACGGTAATGAAAATATGACTACAGTCATAGCAAAAAAAGAAAACAAAGAAATCAAACAAAACAATAAAATGCACAGCAGTCTGTATGTTGACACTATTTGCATCAAAAGGATGGAGATTATATATATATATATATATATATATATATATATATATATATACACACACACACACACACACAGTTGGTTTATATATGTATTAAGCACTGGAAACTAGGAAAATAGGTGGATGGAATCAGAATGGAGAGGACTTTTCCTCACATGTTTTTATATTTTGGGGTTTTGAATCTGCTTCTATGTGAAAAATAGAGAAGAGTAGAGTTATTTGTTAAGAGAAGGTTTGAATGGTGTAAATCACAAAGTGTTAAGGAATAAAATGCAAGGAAAACAGGTTTTCAATTCAAATGCTACTTCAGTTTTTCGTTTAAATAGTAAATCAGTGTCTTCACATAAGCTATTCCTAACAAATCCAGTGCTGTTAAGAATTATTTCATAGCCTGAGATAAAACATACCAGAAGGGTCTTTATAAATATTTGTCTTAGAGATAGTCATTCTATTGAAGTGTTAGGTACTGGATAAATTAGTTTATATTTCTAATTTTAATTTCCATAGCCTTAATATGTAGCTTTAGTTAGGTAACTTACCTTCTATGCAGTCATTATTATTATACATTCTCTAAAACTCACCAAAATTGCCTCATTGTACCAAATTCTTTATCTTTTATTATTGATCACTAGTGACCCATTGCATGATGATTTGCGCAGTAGGCCTTCTTTCCCCTGGCTGCTGGCTCCGGTTTTCCTCTGGTACCCGGGACCCAGGCCTTCGGTCCTGCTGCATCAGCGAGGCTTGGCTTCTCCACTCTGGCTGCTCCCAGCCCCTCCTTTTCCTCCCAGCTCCTCCAGCAAAGCCCAGGACACACTGGAAGACTGGGTTGTCCCCGGTGACCCAGGCCCCCAGCCCCTCCTTGAGTCGAGTACAGGGCCCGTGGGAAGCTTGGCTTCATCTGTCACCGGAAGCAACCCAAGCCTCCAGCTCCTCGGCCCCTGCCATCTTGAGTCGTCTTCAGTCTTTGCTCTGCACCTGCATATGCAAATTAACTGCCATCTTTGTTGGGTTAATTTGATAGTCACTCTGATTGGCTGGTGGGTGTAGCGGAATGGCAGAGTGACAGAGTGATGGTTAATTTGCATGTTCTCTTTTATTAGTGTAGATCATACATATTAACTTCATGTTCATGGAAAGAAAGAAAATAAAAAGCTAATGTGGAGGGGAAATATAAGATAAAGAAAGAATGTACATGAAAATGTTGAAAAGTAAAAGTAGTATACAGGCAGAAACACAATATATAAAATACAAAATCCAGGTCAATTATGAAATTAAAACCAAAATATGGAAGTAATTTCCAATATAAATACCATGTAAATTAGAAAAATTAGGTAATAGCTGCTATATATTGAGCATTTTGTATAACAAACACTATGAGTATTTTATGTAATCATCTAATTTAAATTCACAAACATTTCTATGATATATTATTAATTCTGATATCTTGGTTACATATGATATATGCATATATATAAGCATATATATATACACACATTTTATGTACACACATATAATCATATGCATATAAAACTACACACACATACACACACATGCTTGAAGATGTGAAGTACTTTACCCACATTACTTAGTACTAGGTAGGTAATAGAGCTGGCACTTTAATTGAATGTGTCTGATTGCTCAGTTCATTATATTACCCTCTTTGTCAGCGTTCCTTCTACTCTCCATTTGTGTGAAGTTCTTAGCTGTGAAAATGGAAATCAGATTTTGAACCACCCATTATCAAATGGATGTTCACCATAATTAACATTTGCAATGTGTTGTAAGTTTTGAAATGTAAATTATATGTAGCATAACTTTAACCAGCACCACTTTGGTGCCTTCTACTGTGTTATGTCTCACAAATTCAAGGATGACTAATAAAGGCTTGCACTAAAAGTCATTTATAGAAGAGCAAACATACAGCATATTTCCCACCATAAAATGGCACAAATTTATTCAACAAAAGCTTGTTGAATTAGGAAGTGTAGTGAAAAATGCATCTTATTTTGTAATTAAGCTTTTTATCTATCTTTGATCTTTCTAAATGTCAAAACTACCAGTTGAATGATTTAAAACAATATAAATTGCCTATAAACCTCAACATCTCTACTTGTATCTTTTTATGTAAAAAATTCTGCCTAATATTGTAGTGCTCAATTGTTCATAAGATTTTATTTTGCTTCATTTGTTTACTTTGCAGACTTGAGAAACATATGTACTATGTGCTAAAAACTATCCTTTTAGGTGAAAATAAAATAAATAGATATGCCATTGTTCTGTCATCAATTAATCCACAAAACAATGGAGGGGTGAAGGTATTGTGGTTAAATGTTTTTAACAGAAATAGACTTTTACCAAATATAATTCACTCTCTTTGACTATGTTTGCTTCACACATATACCGTTTTTATTTTTTCACATTCGTGGAATATATCCCAAACCATCCAACAAAGCATACCATTCATATGCAATATTTGAGAATATATAGTACAGTATACATGGATTTTAGATATTTACCTCTTTCAATATTCCATTGTTAATTTCTTGCTACATTGTTTGTTTGTAAAAAAAAAAAACACGCATGCTATTAAGAAAAATGGAACTCTGATTCAGGCTAGACAGAAGATGAGCTTTTCATGTTACTTTGGTTCTGACCTCAAATGCAAAGTGTGTGTGGGTCATGCCTTTATGATCTGATGCACTTTATATAGAAAAAAAAGATTGAGAAATGATTTTGAGATTCTTTATTAGTCTGCTAGGGCAGCCACAAATAAGATGCCACAAACTGGGAAGCTTATCAGCAGAAACTCTCATAATTCTGAAGCCTAACAGTCCTTCAGGGTGTGGGCAAGTTTGTTCCTTCTGGAGGTTGTGAGCAAGAATTGGTCCCAGGTTTCTCCCCCAGTTTCGAGAGGTTTCTGATAATCTTTGTTATTCCCTGGCTTCTGCTGCATCACCCCAGTCTCTGCTTTTATCTTTCCTCTAGAGGCCCGGTGCACAAAAATTTGTGCACTCAGGAGGTGGGGGGGGTTCCCTCAGGCTGGCCTGTGTTCTATGGCAGTCCAGGACCCCTTGGGGGATGTCCACTTGCTGACTTAGGCCCAATCCCCAGAGGATTGGGCATAAGTTGGCAGTCAGACATCCCTTTGGCAACCCAGGAGCCCTCAGGGGATGTCCACTTGCCAGCGGGGAGCAGGTCTAAGCTGCAGTCGGACATCCTTAGCGCTGCTGAGGAGTCAGAAAAGGATTCCACCACCACCTCTGTGCTGGTGGCTGGCAGCCTGGCTTGTGGCTGAGCAGAGCTCCCTCTGTGGGAGTGCGCTGACCACCAGAGGGAAGCTCCTGCATTGAGCATCTGCCCCCTGGTGGTCAGTGTGCATCATAGTGACCAGTCATTCCAAGTTGTTCTGCTGTTAGGGTCACTTTGCATATTACCCTTTTATTATATAGAATAGAGGCCTGGTGCATGGGCGGGGGCTGGCTGGTTTGCCCTGAAGGGTGTCCTGGATCAGGGTGGGGTCTTGCTGGGGTGCCTGGCCAGCCTGGGTGAGTGGCTGATGGCAGTTTGCAGGCTGGTCAAGCCCCCCCCCCAGTGGGGTCCCTCACCCCATGGGGGTTTGGCCAGCCTGGGTGACAGGTTGATGGGTATTTGCTGGCTGGTCACAGCCCCATAGGATGGGGGGCCCTACTGGGGTGCCTGGCCAGCCTGGATGAGGGGCTTATGGCTATTTGAAGGCTGGCCAAGCCCCCCAGCAGGGACCCTCACCCCATAGAGGTGTGTCCAGCCTGGGTGAGGGGCTGAGGGCTGTTTTCAGGCTGGCCATGGCCTAGGCTGGAAGCAGGTATCTGGGATTTTTTAAATTTCTATAATTGAAACTTTGTAGCCTTTAGCGGAGCCCAGGTCCTGGAAGCCGGGTTGCCCTTGGCAACCCAGGTTCCCAGCTCCTCCTTGAGTGGAGGCCACCTGGGCTGGATCAGGTATCTGGGATTTATTTAACTTCTATAATTGAAACTTTGTAGCCTTGAGTGGAGCTCAGCCTGGCTTCCTCCATCACTGGGGGCAATGCAAACCTGCTGCTCGATCCAGCTCCATGGCTGCCACAATCTTAGTTGGGTTAATTTGCATATCTGATCCTGATTGACTGGTGGGTGTAGCTTGTGGGTGTGGCTTGTGAGTGTAGCAGAGATATGGTCAATTTGTATGTTTCTCTTTTATTAGATTAGATGGCATTCACCCTGTGTATGCATTTGTGCCCAAATTTCCCCTTTCTAGAAAGACAGCCAGGTTAGATTAAGGGCCCACCCTAATGATCTCATCTTAACTTGATTAATTGCATTGGCAACCACCCTATTTTCACAAATGGGTACATTTTTTTTAGGTACTTGTGGTTAGGACTGCAGCACATGAATTTTGATGGAACACAATTTAACTCCTAACAGAGAATGAATTCTTAGCTCAGATTTCCATAAAACTGAATGGATTTTCCAAATCTCTGCAAGGGTACATGCATGATCTATATTCTTACCATCATCTTGTTTGTGGGACATCTTCATGACTAGTAGAAACTCTTCACAAGTTTTTATAGCACAAATGGTTAAATTTCTACCTTTTATTGTTTCTTCATCCTTTCAAAAGCAGCATTTGGTTCTTGGGTTAAGGGGCTATTCTGAATGGTATCAATCACCCATCCTCCCTCAAACTGTTTGTTCTGACCATATATAATAGACTAGTGCAAAGCAGTCCCCTCACTCCTTTCACTCCTACCTTCCCCCCGACACCACTAATCTATTCTTCTTTGAAGTTTTAGGATGAGCATACTCAGTGTAAACAGTTTATCTGTTCTACTTAATCAAAATATCTTTAATTTTGAATGTTTTCTTTAGATTAAATCACTCACTAATTCCCCAGGAGACAATACAAAAACCACTTTAGCTTCTTAGAAAAACACACTTAAAAACTATCATTCCAAATGTCCTACATTGAATTCTCCCCAGGGAAATCAAGTCCTGGAAACTTTTAAATGCTGTTGAACCTGTGAACTGCATATTAAGAATATGAAGGTCCTAATTTACATCCTTCCCTCTTAGTGAAGGACTGTACATCTTTGCTTGTATTGTGAGCATTCTCATTTGAATCTTTGATTGCATTAACCCTTTAAGCATTATAGAAATGACCAAGCATGGATTTGGGACCACAGCAAAACTGAATTTGAATCTCAGTTTAGTTTTTCTTTGTTTTTAACTCTGAAATAATTTATTAAATTCCCCTATGCTCACATTCTTTATCTGTAAACTTGGGAGAGTAAGTCTTCCTTTTTTTCTTAATATTTATACTAGAGGCCCAATGTATGAAATTTGTGAAAGGGGCTCAACCCTCGCAGCCGCTGTGGCCTTGCCTTGGACCTTGCAGTCGAGGCAGCTGCCTCGGACTTTGCAGCCCAGGTTTCATCCAGAAGATCATTCAGCTGTCTGGTCTAATTAGAATAGTATGCTTTTATTATATATATAATTTTTTTTCTTTCTTTCTAGGGACAGGGAGAAAGAGAGAAATACTGATCAGCTTCCTCCTTCAAGTCCCATACTGAGGATCGAGCCTGAAACACAGACACGTGCTCTGACCATAATTGTACCAGCAATAACTCAGTGCAGGGGATGATGCCCAACAAACTTAGCCACGCTGGCCAGGATAAGACTTACTTTTAAGATTTGTTATGAGTACTGAATCAGCTAACACAGCAGCAAGAGGCAATTAATAGGGTTACTTCCTTTCTTAAGCTTTCCTTTACATATTTTTTTTTCATTTTTACATATGCAAATGCCAAATTTAACTAATAATTGCCTTCAAAAGAGTGCAGGTTAAGATTTAGTTATATCTCTAGGGAGTTATAGTGTTTGGTTATTGAAATGATAAAATATATACCATTCAACATAAACTGATGAACAAAAAATAGAACCAGAGACATAGAAGCATCGATCCGACTGTCCAGCCAATGAGGGAAGGTGGAGGGTGAGGGGCTAAGAGATCAACCAAAGGACCTGTATGCATGCATATGAGCATAACCAAAGGACACAGATGGTAGCAGGGTGAGGGCATGTGCTTGGGAGTAGGTCCAGGGAGAGGTCAATGGGGGAAAAAGGAGACTCATATAATACTTTAAACAATAAATAGAATTTAAATTAATATATCTATGTGTGTGTTCTAGATTTGACCTTTGATGGTGTCTTCAATTTGCAAAGGGGAGGGAACTAAATAAATAACATTAAGTTGAAAGGCAGACTTAAAATGTTTTCAGAGTTGTCAATTTATTCACTAATCCATATCAAAAATTTGAAGATTTTTTCTAGAAAAAAATATTTTTCTTTTCATTACTCTTGCATTCCCAGATTTGTAGGGAGAATTCTAAATCCACCCCCATCCTCAAGTCAATTTTTAAAAGTATCTGCCATGACTCTTTGATGTCTAATTCTTTATTAAATTGAATGTTTCAGTATTATTTTCAGAGTTTCTATTTAGGCTCATCTCTGGAAATTCTGTTTTGGGACCAATCTATAAAACCAAAGTATATTCTTTTTGATTGTCAACCTAGCACCAAGGTAGTTTCCATTTCACTTATTAGGAAATTGCTGCAAAATTCAACTCCAGTGTGATTCTATATTTACTGAGACCTTAAAACAAATAAATGTGAATTGTTTCATATCAGTTATATATAAAAGAAATGTCTCTGTAAAAAGTAGTAGTACTGAGTAAGACAGAGGAAGGAAGAGAAAGGAGAAAAAGAAGGCAAGATAGCTAGAGTGCAAGGGCAGATCCAGGATAAGAGCCAAAAGGGAAGAGGTGAGACAGCATGACTGGGGTTGGGGGTGGGCCTGTGAATCGAAAGCCTGCCTCCTGGAGAGCACAGGCAGGTGTTCCACATCACTGTGAATCTTGGCAGGGTGACTTCTCTCTGGATGTTTTCAATGGGACTAGAGAGAAATTATCCCCAGGGAAGCAAGCTGTCTGATCAACCTTCCTGCTCAGTCCAATGACAGAACAAAAATCTCAGCTTTTCTGGCTGGGTCTTTTTGTTCTGTGTTGTTATGTCCTTCTACTTCATTTAAAAAGTGCCTTCCTGCTTCTCTTTATTACCATCTTCCTCACCTATGACCTCAATTTAGAGATTCTTGTCTGCCTCACTTTGGTGACATTTTCATTAGGTAATGTAGTTATGTCACCAGAACTAGGAGCCACATTCTGTCAACCTTGGCCTCTGACCTTGGAATTCTCTGAGCAGATTCCTCCTAGTTCTTGGGTTGCAGGTCCATGGCCTTTGACCCTGGGGCTGCCTAGGCAAGAGCTGTGCAGGAAGCAGCATAGAGAAATGCTGCTTTTGACTCCGCCGCTGGGTTTTTCCCTGTTAAATCTTAGACAGAAAACAAACAAACATCTGTTTATATTTTACTTAAATAGCCACTTAGAATTTTTTTTTTTAAATTATAAAAACAATTGACTAGAGCTTTGCTATGGATATCTAAGGCATTGCGCATATATATATTTGTTAAATCTGGGATTACTTACCACTCATCTAAGTTAACAGAAATAACATTTAATGTAACTTTACTAATGTTTACCTTGAGGATATTTGGGGTAAATCCTACCTTATGTCCTTGTGAAAGGTAAACTCTCCACAATGTAGGTGAGAGAAGAGGATTGGTTGTAGACAGGAGTCTGGTGTTAGGACCTAGGCTGTGATGCCACGGCTTCGGATCTGAATAGCCTTGGGGAAGTGAAGGAACTGCTGCAAGCCAGTTCCACAGACTTGAGATGCACTGTTACTGTAGCCATGCCTATATCATTAGATTTTAATCGAAACGATATGAGAATATGGTTAATACATTTAACAGAGCATCTGCCACATAGAAAGCAATTCAAAATTGTCAGCTGTTATTGTTAGTAGTAGTGTCTGGAATTGTCATAATAGTATATTACATTTTATTTTAAAATGTTAAAATGCTGTATCAGAGATCCACCTCCACCTACCTCAACAACCCTTTTGTGCGGAAAGCCCTCCACATCCCCGAGCAACTGCCTGGCTGGGACATGTGCAACTTCCTTGTGAATATACAGTACCACGGTCTCTACCAAAGCATGAATTCCCAGTACCTTAAGCTGCTTGCCCCACAGAAATACCAGATCCTGCTCTACGATGGAGATGTGGACATGGCCTGCAATTTCTTGGGGGAATGAGTGGTTTGTGGATTCCCTCGACCAGAAGATGGAGGTACAGTGCCGGCCCTGGTTAGTGAACTATGGGGACAGTGGGGAGCAAATTGCGGGCTTCGTGAAGGAGTTCTCCAACATTGCCTTTCTCACCATCAAGGGCGCGGGACACATGGTCCCCACAGATAAGCCCCAGGCTGCCCTCACCATGTTCTCCCGCTTCCTGAATAAGCAGCCATACTGATGACCACAGGGCAGCCCTTCCAGCCTCTCCCGCTAGAACGAAGGCCTCCCTAATGCAAAATGCCCCTGCAGGGCAGTAGGGACTTAGCACTTCATTCCTGACGGGTAGGGCCTGGTCCCCTTCCTGCTTAAACAATGCCCTTAATGCACTGATGCTGCCCCAGGAACACAATAGAGCTTGGGAGAGCCCACTGGGAGGTTGGACAGACTGTAATTGTTGGACTGAGTGTGATTATGGAATTAAACTTGGTACCACATACAAAAAAAAATATGCTGCATCAGAGGTCTTAGAAGAAGGTTGTTATTTTTAAAGTTTCTTGCTTACTAATTGGTTTGGGGATTGCAGGTCTTCTTCCCAGTGTTCTCCAGTAGTCCTCTCCACAATCTTGGCACTGTCCAAGGTCTACAGAACCATGTGCTGCTTAGGGTTATAGAGCACTTGGCATGTATGTGGCTAGTGCAATTGACAATTGGAATTTCCAGTTATATTTAATTTTAAATAATCTTAATTTTAATAGCCTAGAATGGTCAACTTTAGCAGATAAAAATTATAGAACATCTAGTGCAAACAACAGACAAATAACAAATACATTTCCATATAACTATTTCCCAAATATTTCATGTGACATGTTTATACTAAGTATTTTATCTGCAAATATAAAATAACTTCATATTACTAGTGCTTATAGCATTGGGTAGTGTGGCTCTACCCAAACTTATTTTTTTAAGTAGATAAAATTACCATACTTATCTAACAAGAACATATATTATTAATTAATTCTCATTTTGTGACCAATTATCTAAAATCAAAATACATAGTTTCTTGATGATATAATGGGGAGATTCAGGGACTTTACATGAAGTTAAGTTGAACCTTAGCTCTTTATAATCTATCTAATAAAAAAAGTAATATGAAAATTAACTGTCTCTCTAGGACACATAAGCCATACCCACCAGCCAAGCCACACCCACAAGCCAATCAGAGTAACTGTATGCAAATTAACCCAGCCAAGATGGTGGCCAGCAGCCATGGAGCTAGAGTACACAGCAGGCTTCCGTTGCAACTGCCTGCCTAAGCTGGTGAATTTCTGCTCACAGTAACAATGTTTCAGTTATAGAAGCCATGGAGCTGAAACAAACAGGAGGCTTCCTTACCTGCCTAGGCCTTGGCTCAGAGCAACAGTGTATCAATTATAGAAGATAAACCCCAGAAACCTGATTCCAGCCAGCCTTGCTGGGACCTTGGGACAATGGGAGCTGTGGGCAGCCTGAAAGCCTGAAAACGGTCCTCACCCCTCACCCAGGCTGGCCACATACCCCAGTAGGGACTCAAACCCTGAAGGGACTGTGGGCAGCCTGAAAATGGCCCTCAGCCTGTCACCCAGGCTTGCCACACCCCAATAGGGTGAGGGTCCACACTAGGGGGCTTTGCCAGCCTACAAACAGCCATCACCCCCTCACCCAGACTGGCCAGGCACACCAGCAGGTGGACATCCCCTGATGGGTCCCAGACTGCATGCAAGAGGGCACAGACCGGGCTGAAGGACCCCTCAAGTGCACAAATTTTTGTGCACTGGGCCCCTAGTTTATTATAAGTGTGAAGCCAAATAAATGAAATAGTTGGTAACTTCAAGAAATTAGTTTTTGGAGTTAAGTAGCATAAATATGGGCCTTAAATAGCACGTGGGGTAATATGGATCACAGGGGTGACAGGAAGATCTGGGCCATGAGATAGAAACTGAACAAGCAAGGGTTATAGCTTTAAATATAGTATTATTAGTTTCTTATTTATCTGTATATCACAGTCCCAAGCATAAGGACTTTGAGATGCAAACAAACATTTGCTCCCAATAGAGATAGCAATAGTGATTTGAAATAAAAGTAAAGGAAGAGTTGTGTATTTTTTATCACTCTTCTCTGTAGAATATCTTTTGTAATTTCTCAATCTTTTGAAAAAGTCATTGAGTATTCATAATTATCATTATCAAATGCATAATTACTTGAAGTCTAGTAACATTTTCTGTTCTGAGAATGCAAAATTAGTTAAAATGATTTTTCCTATAAATTTTTAAAACTATCTTTAACACAGGGAAGTTTGCAGGATCATGGAACAGGTAAACTGAAGGGATGACAGAAAAGGGGGAAAATAAAACCTACCTCATAGAATGATCATGGAGACCAAAGAAGTAGGTGTATTTTATGAACATTCCAACCTTATTATACAGATGTAAGATGAGTCAGGGAGGCAGGTAGGAGTCCCATCCTATACAGGAAGGACATCACAGTTGCTAGCTATTGTTTTGCTTCTTAAAATACATTTTTTTTTAATTAAAAATATTTTTATTGATTTCAGTGAGGAAGGGAGAGGGAGAGATGGAAATATCAATGATAAGAGAGAATCACAATCAGCTGCCTCCTGCACGCCCTCTATTGGGGATCAGGCCCACAACCCAGGCATGCGCCCCTGTCTGGAATCAAACCTGGGACCCTTCAGTCTGTAGGCTGATGCTCTATCCACTGAGCCAAACCATCTAGGGCTTAAAATACACTTTACTACTGTCTTTCCTTTTAGCTTCAACATGGAGACAGTAACATTATCTCCATCACAGAATTACTAGGGGGTTAAAGAATAAATGTACACATATAGAAAAGGTTGTGCAAGGCTAGCACTTGACAGAGGTTTGTTAGATGTCAGTCAAATCTGAGTTTATATGGAGTTTTTGAAAGTTTAGGATGAGCACTGGCAAACCCTATAATATATTCTGAAATTGACTTTTTTTTCCAGTTGGTTTCAGATCATTGTTTAGCCATGTCTGTCTGTGAAATGCCCAGGCAGTCGTCGGGGTGCTCCGTGATAGTAGAGTTTTAACAACAGTCCAGGATGCACATACTCCAAGACAGTGATGATGGTGGGGGACTTGGGGGCTCTCTTGGTGGTTCTGGAGACTAGTGAATCAGGCCACAGTATCATTTCTACTCCTTTCTTGCTGCTTCCCAGGCACCTGTATCTATAAATAGTCAAGGCTTCTGGGACAAGCAGGTTCAGGTCCCAGAACAGAAGAAGAGTCGGGGATTTGCAGCACTTTGAGCTCCCTAGAGGGGGTGACCTCCCATAGGCACCACAGGGTAGTGCAAGGTCCAGATGGCAACATTAAGTGTCACAAGATTGCACCAGCCTTTGGGGTTATGAACAATTTGTTCCTGCATCTCCTCTGGCTCAGCATACCCTGCTCACTTCAGAGGCCAACCTGGCTCTCCTTCCTTTCTTCAGAATGGTATTCAATAATCGGTTTTAGAGAATAAACTGGGCAAATTAATCACTATTTGTGTAAAATAGTGATTAATTTTTCCAAACTTTTCTCCCTGAAAACATAGGGTTCCTGAATGTAACTTTTAGAGAGCAATGGGTTAGATGTGACAGCCTGTCCCCAGTCCCAGGCTCAACCAAATCAGTATCCCTTTTATCTCATTTGTATATTAGACTTGAAGATAAATTTCTTTTTAAGTCAGTAATGGTCAATTCCATAATACATACATACATCCCAATGGCTGCTGGAGAGACACATTCAGATGTACCACAGTGAGGGAATTACGCTTCCTCCTCAAAGTAACAGAGCAAAGTAGAGTAGAGAACAATGTGTTCTTGCTTCTCAGAAGTGGAACTGGATATAGTCACCATCTTCAAATACACCCTAGTGCAGAGTATTCAGGCTTTGCTTAAGAAACCTAATTCTTAGTTAAACTGAGGTGCTCTGCGAATTCCACTCGCAGTCAGCTGGATGTAGCTTCATTGTGAAGATTCATTGTTTCCAGTGAGAGGTTCTTTGGTGCTATAAAAATTCGCTGAAGCCAGGTGAAACTAGGACACTTGAGGGTACAGAACCATGTGGTTCCTGGGGCCATGGACTGCTGTGGTGACAGACCTCTGATATAATCAAGGAAGAACTGCGAGAGCCTCTGAAGAGGTGGGTGCACACATTCTGTTAGGATACAGACACCCCTTCATGGCCTTCTGCCCCCTCCACCCAGTGGGGTCATTGGTTCTCAAAAGTTACATTCTATAATCCTAACCAACTTGCACCTTCACAATACATTAAGGTAAGGGTGAAAGTTAGCTACACAATGCCTGTAACTGCCCCTCTTCCCCAGTCCCAGGTTCTATCCCTCAGCAGAGCACAGACTTTTATTCCTTCAACAAATACTTATTGAGCAGTTATTATATGCTAAGCATTAGATATATCTAAAAGGGAATTAATAAAGAAAATAAAAAACATTAGGGTTTTATACTAGGATCATTTGTAGTTAAAGATGACTTTAGTTTCCAATAAAACTTAAGAAAATAGTCTGAAAAGGTATATCTTTCTACTATAAATTTATGTGAAAAACTAAGATAAAAACCAACTATTAAATTATTTACCTAATAAATTACCCTTTTTGAACATTTTTTAAACCTATAGGAAGTTGAGACTATCATAGAATATATAAAATGATTGGCCCAGAGATTAAAGTCAGATACATGGTGTGTGAGTGGAAACTACAGAACACAATCATCATTAAAGATATTCCCAGCAAAGGAACAATCATGTATCAAACACCAATTATTTGCCAAATACTTTACGAACTGCCTTGTGAGGTACAACAGATGAAACCAGTGTACAAAGAGGTTGGTGGCCTGCTTGCAGTCACAGAGATTTGGCTTTGTGGAGGACAGTCTAGGACAGGGTGCTATTTTAGGAAACTTCCCTGGCCACTTCTGAGGAGCCATGGAGACATCTAAAGTGAATGGATCATTCTAGAATATTTTTGAAGTGGAGATCCGGAGGTTTTCTCCCCACACCTTCTCTCTCTTCCCTGTACTCACCACACCTTCCCACCTCTGGGCACACAATTAATCCCTAGCATTAAGAATGTCCTCTGGCCCATCAAGTTCCTTGGTAGAAAGAGAAAGCTGTTTAAAGTGTAAACTGAATGTGTGTAAACCCTTGGTTATGCAAGTGCTTCAAAAAAGGTCACTGGCTTCAAAAACAGTCTAACCAGGAATATTTTTCATCTTGACACACACACAAAATGGACTGTGACTTCTGTAATTGTTTATGTTGTGGTTATTAAGAAATCCAAAAAGTCAGGATTCCACTGAAAATATAGTCAGACCATTGCTGTGTATAGACATTTTCCACAATTTCCTGTGGTGGAAGCACACCTAAAAGGTTTAAATAATGAGAAGCAGACTCTCTAAACACAGGTATGAGAAATATTCTAGAAAATTCAGCTTAAACCTCTGAAAGGCATCTGAATCAAAGGTCTCTAATGTTTTGTTTTGTTTGCTTGATTGTATCTGCTTCCATTATCTCACATTTCATATTTTCATTCTTTACCATATAAGCAGAGCTGGATGTGTTGACTGAATAATATGATTAAAATCAATAAGTTAATAACATAATTAAAAGCCTTTTAAGCAATACCTATATATATAAAAAGCCAGCAACTGAAACATTGTAACGACTGAACAACCGGTTGCTATGACGCCCATTGCAACCAGAAAACCTCTGATCATGGGGTGGAGCCAGCCGGCCAACCTCCCGAGGCCCTGCTCCCCAGTCAGCCCAACTCCTAATCGGACTCTCCCACTCGGATCAAGGGTGGGGCAGCTGGCCAACCACTCCACAGCACTTTCCTCTGGCCAGACCCACCCCCGGTCAGCCCATAGTCCCTCCCCCATGGCCAGCCCTGCCCCTGATCAACTCCCCACCCCAATAGGGGGTGGGGCCAGCCGGCCAACCTCCTGCAGCCCCTCTCCTGGCTGTCTTCATCCCTAATGGGCCCCCACCACTCCGATGATCCCATGGCTCCTTCCCCCAGCCAGCTCTGCCCCCAATTGGCCCCTTCACACCAATTGGGGGTGGGGCTGGCTGGCCAACCTCCCATGGCCCCTCCCCCAGCCACTGACCCCCAATTGGCTCCCCCATCCCATTCAGAAGCAGGGCCAGCTGGCCCACCACCGCAGCCCCTCCCCATGGCCAGCCCCAACCCTAATGCCCCCCCCCCCAATCAGAAGTGGGGCCTGCCAACCAATTGCATATGGCCCCACTCTGCAGCCAGCCCCGCCCCTATTGGGGCCCTGATTGGGACCGGGCTGGCCAGCCAACCTCCTGCTATCTCCTCCTCCCAATAGGCCGGCCCCAATTCACCCCGACTGGGGCCGGGCTGGTCAGACCCTGCATGAATTTGTGTACTGGTCCTCTAGTTTAGATCATAATATTGTTGTTTTGTGACTTGCATTTTTCACTTAACAATTTGTTATATCTTTTTCTTTAAGAAATAGTTTTGTCTATATAATATTCCTTTATATGAATTGGCCATGAAACATTTTACTGTTCCCCTGTTGTTGAACAATGAATTTCATTTTCATTTTTAAATCCTATAAATAATACCCTTGTTAACATGATTGATTATGTATCTTTTACCCAAGTCTGATTTCCTATGTCACATTTTTAGGAGAGGAATTACATAAGCGATAGTCAACCCTTTAATTTTTTGATAAAAATTGTATTTTCCTCTATAATGTTTATACCAATTTGTACATCCTGGGCATCAGATATTCAGTTTACTTTAGTCATATGTGATTCTGTCTCCCAAATTCAGGCAGTGTCTTATCATCTTTAGGAGATTTTAAGAACTAGATATTTAAATTCTAGAGGAATTTTAAAATTTTCTGGTATTTTATTTCCTTTGACCATTTTTTGCTTTATTAAGGTTATTTATATGATTTTAAAAGTCTAATAACTTTATAGTCTTACAATAAAAAACAAACAAAAGCAATGTTTTATACATTTAAAAAACTTATGTATATATTGCACACTTGGCTGTGATATACATACACACATTTGGCATCTATTTTAGTATAATATATATATATATATATATATATATATATATATATATATATATATATATATATGTTTCTATATATTTTTGATATATATTCAAATATAAATCTTTTCCCTTTAAGTTCCTCTAAGGGGTGGGGAACCTTTATTCTGCCAAGAGCCATTGGGGTATTTATAACATCATTCATGGGCCATACAAAATTATCAACTTAAAAACTGACTTCCTTGCTATATTTAGTCAGACATTTAATTAACTCTCCCCTAATGTATTGGCAAGACCTAGACATTTCCCATCCCTGCTCTAAATGGTAGCTAAAATCGTGTTTTTAAGAGATAATCGTATCACTCCCCTCATTTAAAAATGCTGTTGTAACTACATCTTGAGGACACAACAGAAGGTGGAGTCTTGAACATGGCATGACAGCCCTGTAAGCAAGCCCAATCCACCTGGTCAGCCCTGATAGATCTTTTTACATTTTTCAAATATCCCACATATTTTTTTCTTATCTACTATGCCCAAAGTAAGAATGCCCTGGATTTTTTCTTTCCACTCTCCTGCAGTTAAATATCTAATACTATCCAAATGTTGATTTTTTTCAAGCAAGAATTTCCAGAAAACTGACTGCCCATCTCTAGACACTGGATCCTTTGCCTTTGTGGGTTGGAAAAGTCGTATTTTTAATGTGCATAAACTGTAAGGTTGTAAGGTCCAGAATGGTCATTTGACTTCAGCAATGACCTATTTTATTTGATTACACATTTTCCAGAGTGGGAAGGAACAGGCCTGGGCTCCTGTGTCAGTAGGTGACATTCCATGAAGGCCTTGGTGACTTTGGGATGGTGCACTTGTAGCTCTGAAGTTCTACCTGCAGCTAAAAGTTTCTAATTAGACCTTCTAGAAATCTGATAGAGAGTTTTCCATTCTGAGAAGGGAAGTCCCAACTTTCATGTATACGAGGCTGCCTCCAATTAGTGGCAAGAAGAGGGTGAAGAAAGTTTTTAAACTCTTGTGTATGAATGACATTCCTGGCTTCATTTGTAATTGGCTGCATAAAAGTGACCTTTGGTATAAAAGTGACCTTTGTTTCCTTGTCATAGTAACTAACATGAAACAATGCAAGGACAAGATACTGCACACATCTTCCAGGCAATATTGGCAACCGTTTAAATGAACTAAGTCCTGTTTTTGTCATGAGCAAATTGCTTGGCATATTCATCTGATTGAACTATTTTGATATTAAATGTACAGCAACAAATAAACTTTCAGAATATGTTTAGCTCAATGAGCTGAATCGTAACTATCAAAAACATGGGCCTGCCCTAACTGGTTTGGCTCAGTGGATAGAGCATCGGCCTGTGGACTGAAGGGTCCCGGGTTCGATTCTGGTCAAGGGCATGTACCTTGGTTGCGGGCACATCCCCAGTGGGAGGTGTGCAGGAGGCAGCTGATCAGTGTTTCTCTCTCATCAATGTTTTTAGCTTTCTATACCTCTCTGTAAAAAATCATTAAAATTTATTTTTTAAAAAAGCCTTGTGTTGAGTCTTAAAAACACACACACACAAAATAAAACCCCACATAAAACAAGGGCCTGATGTTCTATCTGTGTGATATTGTGTGCATGAGGGGTTGGTAGAGAGAAATACACAACATGATTTGAAATTACATCCATAGAAGCGACCTTGACATTCCTGGTGGGGCCAGAGAGGACTCTCCTGAGTAGGGCACCTGTGTTAGATTCATCAAGGTGGTCATCAGTGCAGACAGTGTGGATACTCAGCCTGGGTTGTGGTCCTCACTTGTTCCTCCATCCTTGGGAAACAGCTTAAATTTCTAAATCCCATCTTCTTTGTAAGAAGGGAATAGAACCTACTTGCTTGGATTGGTGAGGATTAAATGAAAGTATGGTTGTGTTTGCCACAAAAACAAGTGCTCAAAAGATATACCGTATTATTTTTTTTAATCAGTAGGAGTTATCTATTGTTGAAAAACCTGGAACTGCTCATATCTCTACCATTAGAGTGAGGTGGTGAAAGAAATAAGGTAAGAGATGAGAAGAGAGTGGGAGAGGTAAGGCCTGGTTATAGGTAGTTAGGAGAAATTAAAGTACAGATGATTTATGAAGGCATGGAAGTAAGTGATGATCCAGGGGTGTGGAAAAAATGACATACAGTGGAAATAGAAACTTGAATCCTGGGGAAATCCTAATATTTAAAAGTATGGTAATAGAACAGAAAAAGAGCTATGAAAATGAGAGAGATTTTTTTGATACAGTAGACTCATTATATCTAATGCCCATGTGACAGCAAATAAACCATGTAATGATACAAAATATTAATTAAGAAATGTTTGTATTGTTCATACAATGCCAGTCTAGAATTTAATTAACATTAAATGCCCAAATAATAACAATTGATGTATTTTATTTTTGCAAACCAACTGATTGTTCTAAAGTCATCAAGGGCATTTTTTTTTTATGTACATGCAGTTCTTTTAAAAACATTTCCTAATGTGCCCTGACCAGTTTGGCTTGGTGGATAGGGGGTCGGCCTGCAGACTCAAGGGTTCCGGGTTCGATTCCAATCAAGGGCAGGTACCTTGGTTGCAGGCACATACCCAGTGGCAGGTGTGCAGGAGGCAGCTGATCGATGTTTCTCTCTCATCAATGTTTCTAACTCTCTATCCCTCGCCCTTCCCCTCTGTAAAAAATCAATAAAATATATTTAAAAAATTTCCTAATGTAATATTGAACATTGCATTATTTTAGCTTTAAAACCTACATTATTTTTTGTTTCTTTTCCTAAAGAGGATTTACATCAATGATCATATGTAAATCAAGATGACCCTTTCTATTTGCTATGTAAGTGAATGATAATATTTTTACTAATAAGAATTCAGATACTGGACAAATAGCCAACTTAAATTCTTCTGTAAGGTAGATTTGTGGCTATAAAATAACCCAGATTAGAGGTCTGGCTCAGTGAGACATGCTCTGCCCCACTGTGTTGTTTCCAGAAAGGGAGTCCTAAGGATGTCCTCTTTCCTCTGGGAAGTTGTTAGCGCCAATTCCCAGGTCATAGCCTTGGCCTTGCTGTCAGGGAGTTTGTCTTTCTAATGGTCTCTGGGTTGCATAATTGATGGTGACATGGAACTTCTGTGTGGGCCACTAGCATGTGTGCATGAATTATACAGTGCCATGCATTGTCTCCAGCTTGGACATGAACCATTTGCTCAGAAAAGAGACCCTGTCCTTAAACACATTATACTCTCTGGATGAACTGATTATTTGGTTAGATCACTTGTTATCTAGGGTTAGCTTTTGAGGGAGAATGAAGGTAAAGATTCTGCATATACAGATATAATGTGATTACTAATATTGTTGGAACCATTTTTTCAGTTTGAGAAAAGATTCTTTAGTGTTAATTTAACTTTGAAAGTATTTCTTGGCTTGGTCAGAATACTGTGATCAACACTTATTTTAGGACTTTAATCTATATATGTAAAAGGTTAAGTGACTGACCATCCATCTGACCAACCGGCCAGCCAGTACATATGAAGCTCTTGTTGGCACCAATCACGTGTGTGTTTTAATTTTATATTATATTATGTATACTATTTTGACATGTAATTTTTTTTGCAGTAATGTAATTACTGCATGAGTCTTCCTTCTAATTACTTTCCTTTCAATGTGCACAAATCCATGCACTGGGTCACTAGTATAATTAATGATACACTTTCATATTTCTAGAATCCCCGAGAAGGAAGCAAAGGATGAAAGAAGTATAATGCAGGATGAGTTTAGAATTTTTACACATACCTAAAAATAATACCTTTTCACCATAAAAAAGCCATGAGAACAACTCTGATTACTTTTTTTCAACAAGTGTCTGTATGGTGACGATGCTCTCTATGAACAGGTGTTATAGAGGCTTGGGGATGAAGGAGCCTCTCCTCCAGAGGGGAGAGCTAGAATGGGCAGGGACCAACATCAAAGCAGGAGAAGCACATTGCCATGGAGACAGTGCATAGAATGTCAGTTTTCTTCTGGAAGGGAAGATTTGATGTGAAAAATGATATTAAGAAAGAGCAAAAATGTCTCTCCAGTCCCAATTTCCCCAGCCCTTTGGCTGGGGCTGGTGTGTGTCTCTCTTGCCCAGATACTGCAGAGGACCTGTACCCAGCTTCCATCAGGGCCAGCCTCGGCACTTTGACACAAACTTCATCACACAGCTAGGTTACTTCATGCTCAACTTCTCAGACTGGTTAAATATAGTCCTCAGAATTGAGCTCCAAGCTTCCAATCACATCTTTTTTAGTAGCTGGGGAGGGAGCGTAGGTAGCAAGGTAAACTGTTACTTGGACAACATTCTTTTCCATCACTTGACCTTCTCTTCCAGCTACCATGAGCTTTACCCTGGTCCCTAAATCCAGAAAGCCCTTCAGTCTCCTATACTTAGGAAAATCTCACTTTCTGGTCTTACTGTATTTAGAGCAAAGTCTTTCATTGTTCCTTCTGGCCTCTGCCTTATTTGTTTACACATGCATTGTAAGACATATGGTAGAGTTGTAATTATTTTGTTTATCAGTCTCTCTCCAGTCTCCAGCTTTACCCCTTGAGGAGGTAAGTACAGGCCCACCATACTGCATAATGTGTAGACTGCACCAAATTAATGCTATTTGGGGAAAAATAAGAAAGCACAAATAAGTGCTGATTATTCCAAAAGAAATAAATTGGAAACAAAGGATAGAATTCAAGGGAAACAGTGTGAACAGAAGCTTCTAGTTATGAAAGGACAGTATAAGTAATAACATGCGGTCTAAGGTGAAATGGAAAAGGGGCCTGGTATATTTGCATCATTGAAGGTGGTTATAAAAAGAGAATTTGCCGTAATGCAGATTGTAGAAAAGGAAAGTGGCCTGCCCTATTCTATTTAAAGATCATGTTCAGATTTCATTGCAGGGCGGTGACATAGCAGGGAGTGGAGGCAATGACTCTGTGCAGGTTTTTGGCTCTTGTTCTTTGTTTTTGAATCTTTACATGGGTCACACCAGGACTGAAGAGCATGTGATGCCAGGAAGCCAGATTAGACACTGAGCTCCATGTTGCAACTAAAAGTAAAAATTAAGTGATGGATTGGTGTTGCCTCTTGTCCCTGTAGATACATTTTGGCTGCCCCTTTTATAGTACTGGCCCCCTATGTGAGGAGAACACATGTTGTCCCCATGCTTCCTACGTCTGCACACGGATTAGCACCAGTAGGTACACCTGAATGACTTCTGCTGTGGCTGCCATCTCATTTTCTCCTTCAATATATACGTATATATATATTTTTTTATTTTAGTTGATAAACACTGGGATCTTGTGCCCACAGATCCCTTTCCGCAGCTTGGCAGAGGGATCCTAAATCTTCTTGATCCTGAGAGGACAGGATCTGCATAGCCTGGTCAGGGTCAGCAGAATCACTATACTTCTGTGGTTTACCCACCACCCCTCTGGCTTCTAGAGGATGGAATAGGATAGGTTCTAGGGACAAGTCCCACCTCTGGCTACAAGAGGGGCCAGGTGAAATGGGCTATTTTTATATATTTTTCCCTACTAATTTTGTTAAAAATTTTCCCGGAGAAATTTCCCTCATTTTGTCTGAATGTTAAGTAACAACAGAGAAGGGGAAGAAAGAGAGGAGAAGGGGAAGAGGGAAAATGAAGCCTAATAATGATACTGTTGAAGTCTCTAGCAGATTCGAGAAAAAGCCAAATATGCAGCAGCACTGATGGAAAAGGAGAAGGGAGCATTAATGGCATTTTGGGGGTAGATGCCAGTCATCTTTCAGGTCAAGTCTGGATATGTAGCTGCTATAAGTATTATTGGATTAGAAGGGACAATCTCGATTTTGTGAAATAAATAGATCCCCACATGAAGGCACACAAGAGGACCTAGTGAATGAAAAGCGGGGGGTGAAGGGCAGGAAGAGTAAAGGGGATGATGACATGTTGGGAGATGTCAGACATTGTGAGCAAGCATTGGGAGGAGAATAGTCTACCTTTAGCAGGTCAATGATGACCTTGGAAAACATTTTCTATGGATAATTTTAAATCAGCCTCAATTCACCAGAGTTTAGCTAGTGAGTCTATGAAGGAGTGCAAGTATTGATGCAACTACAGTTCTGGTATCTTGGCAAAGGATATAAAAAAAATAAAAAGTAGAGATTTTTGAAGTAATGAGACAGAGAATGATATGAAAGAATCATAGACTTCCCAGCTGGTGTGGCTCAGTGGTTGAACATCAGTCCATAAACCAAGAGGTCACTAGTTCAATTTCCAGTCAGGGCAAATGCCTAGGTTACGGGCTGGTTCCCCAGTAAGGGGTGTGCAGGAAGCAGCCAACTGGTGATATTTCTCTCTCGTCAATGTTTCTATCTCTCTATCTCTCTCCCTTCCTCTCTAAACATCAATACCAACATATTTTTTAAAAGTATCATAGGTTTTTGAAAGGCAATAATTTCTAATTCACATTTAAGCAAGTGTCCCAGCAGAGCAACCGTGGCTATCTTCTTGACCTATATCTTCTCTCTGCTTATCTGTTTTCTTTTTGAGAAAATGGTATTAAAAATAAAAAAATGGAGACCTGTCTAATATTCGTTGTAATACATTAAGCAATAAAAAAAATAATCTCTAATCTATACTAAGCATCTATTCCATGCTATTCCCTAAACTGAATGTAACCCCTGAACCGGAGCCCCAACTTTTAGGATAAGGAATGTCCTGTTATTTTCTAAGAGGTAAAGGGCTGGACAAATATGTAAACAGTATTTTTAGATTGAAAACATAATAACTATATTAATAAATCTTTCTCAGTTTTAGCAAACTATCTGGGAAGGTCTCATGATCCCCCTCTGGTCATGTTGGAGAAAAGACTAGATGATGTACTAATATGTATTGATGATTCACAGCGGGGTAGCAGTCTCAAGATTGTTCTTTGATGAATACATGGCCAGTGGCGACTGGAGCATAAAGGAGAGAGAGAGAATATCTCATGTTGTTTGAATGTCTACTCTGCCAGGTGCCAGGTTTGGGGTTTCACAGGGTCGATTTGATTTGAATTCTTAGAAACCTATGAGGTCTGTATCTTCAATGTAGTTTTACTGATTCTTTAAAAAATTAAATTTCAGAAACCTATAAGAAAAAATACAAAACATTTCCCATCACAAGGAATAAATACTATTTAATATTTTGGTGCATATCCTTCTAGGTATATGACTATCTCCTGTACAGGAAATATTGCATCATAATAACTTCTACTCTTTGATTATTGAAGAGTTTGGTCACATTTTTCATGCCATTATTGGTCATTGGTTGTTTACTTTTGTGGATTTTTCTTAATAAATCTAAGACCATCTGAAGATGATTAGCTGGTTTGTACAAAGGTAAATCTTTATCTGAGACAGACATCAACATGGTGAATTTAAATACAATTCTGAAACACACCTAAAGAGAGCATGGTCTTAGTGACTAGAAAACAGTCATATCCCTCAAAGAATAACAAAACAGCAAAGTTATATAACTAGTCGCCAGTAGAAGCTCCTATTTTATGGCAAATGCAATAGTGGGCGTTTTATGTACGTTAGGTCATTTAATATATAAAGAACCCCACAAGAAAGAAATCATTGCCCCTATTTTAGATGATAAAACAGAGCCTTAAGCAGGTTGACTTACAGCCCCATCCATCTTTCTTAGAGACCTTAAGTCCTTATCTCATGTTTACTTACAGTTATCTTGAAAATGTCAGGATGAATGAGAGACTTGACCCTTCTGTGTTCTTGTGAGTGTGTGTAGGAGAATATTTTTAAGAGCATGACTACTTGACTACTCACCGAGACCATGTTTTCTTTAGGTACAGTTTTAAATTTTATTTAAATTCGTATTGTTTTTGTCTGTCTCAGCCCATCCTTCTATACCATGGATTCACCTTTATGCAAACCATATAATTATCTTCAGATGGTCTTAGATTTACTAAACTTAGATTGACTAATTTTAATAAGTGACTCTAAACTGGTAGCATAAACTTATCACTGTGCACCAACACCTGGTGAAGTCTAAATGATTAATTTCCTAAAGGAGGATTTAAAAACAACTATTTTCTCGAAATCATTAAAAATCATAGAATGAGACCAAATAATTCCAAACATTAGTTGAGTCAAGCTTTCATCACTGAGAATTTGAAGCCTCATTATCTGCACAATTTCATGACCTAGAGAGAATAATAAAGCTGTGCAGAGCCAGCAGGTGGGAGGATGGATGCTGAAAAGGCACTCCAGGATTGTCCTTGTATTTGTTCTCACTTGCATTATAACCCAAAACACTTCTGCTTTTCCTCACCAGCTTTTCTCCAAAAAAGAACCAATAGTTGCTCTTGTAGCTTTTGGATCCTACATTGTGTGCACCAACTTTAGCAGAAAACTCTGTTGAAATGAGGGCCACAAATATGCCACTGTGCAGTTCACCTCGAAAAAACATAGTTGTGTTGGTAAACCTTTGTGATGAGCTCACACAAGCTGTGCTTGTAAACCTGTTGTAAATAACAGGTGTTTGATTGTTCACGTGGCAGCTCTGTGCTCTTTCAGGGAATATGATACTTTCAGCAGCCCCTGCAACTCATTCACTTGGTATTGAATTACTGAATTTGTCTGCTCCATAAATGCTGTACTCTCCCATCATATGTCTGTATTTATTTGGATGGAAGTCTGGACTCAGATAAACATATATAAAGCCCTTTTAGTGTAGCATTCAAAATATGACACTTTATAGTTTTAAGCATTTTCTGCATTATAACCTTTTCTGCACAGTCTTTTCAACAGTGACTAATGTTACTGTTTAGTACCCAAAAAATTAGTAAGTAAATGCAAATTAAATGCATAAGCAAAACTATCACTGATATTTCGCATTATCTGGAGCATCTCCTGAAAACCTGAGTCAGATCTTTCTCCTTTCTTTCTCCTGGATCTTGGGCCTAGGAGAGTGCTCATATATAATAGGGTCTCACAAAGTGTGTATTGATTGTATAAATGAATATACAATTACAAACATAAAAAATTCAGACTTAATATCAATGCCATATAGTTAAGTTTTCCAAAAGAGTATTTTGATTTATGAATATGAAAAGTACAAAAACAAGGATTTTAGAGTATGGTTTAGTATTTCTAATTTTGAAGTTGTTTGAGCTTTTATTTTTATTTTTTTTAAAAGTTGTTATCTGAAAGTGAAAACTCAGGAGATCATTCTAATATTTAGTGCACTATTTATTGAATGTCTGTCTTCCAAGAAGCTCATAGTATCCTCTAGACTCAGTCTCATTAAATTCCATACTATTCCTCTGAGGCAGGTGATGAGCCATGGCCAAATTATAAATGAAAAGCTGTTAGAATTGTAATAAAGTATTTCATGCATGGAGTCTCAAAGGGCAGAGAGGCCTGGACAACTCAGATGTCGCAGAGTGCTCCTGATTCCGGTGTCAGTGGTGTGAGTCCTAAAGTGGGGAAGAGAGGAATAATTGCTATCATTAACTCAGGAACCCCCATCAAATGTAATTACTCCTCTTGAATGTTGCAACCATGGAAACAATCCAACAAAGCTCAATTTAGTTATCTAGGTATCCGATACACAAAACTAAGTAGCTTTGGGGGTGGGGGAGTTTCCTAGGGACGTTGGGAGTTGGGGCTCCACCTCACAGCAGTTCAAGCTCCTCTGCACCTCCTACCCCATATTTTGCTTTATGTATTCTCCATATTAAAAATTATTTAGGGAGATTTTAAAACACAGACAACATGATAAGGTGAGCTAAAATACAAATAAGTATTAAATTAATGTAGGAGAGCACAGTTTCCACCAATAACTACGGTATACGCTGTAGGTTATACTTAGTTCTTAGAGTTGGAAAAGGGAGGGGGAAATTTCTTTTCCGAAGAATTAGAAGCCATGAATTACTTTATGCTTGCTAGAAATGATCCACAAATTTGTCTTTTAAGACAAATATGCAGCCAAAGCTGATATGAAAACATGTCAGTTACAATATTTATCCTGCCCATATAGTGAAAAACAAAACTTTTGCTCAAGGCAAAAGTGGGATTTGAAGGTAGAATTAGTGGGATTTGAAGGTAGAATTCTTCTTGTAGGTTCTTGTCTGACAAAGACGAAGAATAAATTTGTGGATTAATATATATCTTTAATAAAAATGTAGACATTTATTGGAAGCATATACGAACTCCATCTGGGCAGGGGTGCCCCCAAAGGGGACCCCGTGGGAAGGGGCCCCCAAATGGAAAGCCTGCTCTCTCTCGGAAAAAAAAAATTGAAAAATCTGTCTTGTGTCCCTTTGTCTCTAGTTTATATATGTTGTAGTTCTTTGTTTGAACCTGACACTTTCTAATTGGACCTTTCTTAATTTAGGACCCCTGTGCTTTTCTTATTGGTTCCTCTGCTACATAGTATCAGTTTCTAAGCTCAAAGCCCTATGGTAGCTCCCTCCTTCTCTCCCCCTTATCTTTCTGGTTGGATTTCCTTTTGATCTTCCAGTCACTCAGGCCAGAGATATCTCTGTCCTTGGTTTATGGTTGTTTTAATTGCTCAGGCCAGATATGTTTCCATCTGCCTGCCACTTTCCCCCCATTTTCCTGTGGCATTTCTCTATCCTCTATACAAGTAAGATAAGCATTTTGGTGTTTTCAAACCCCATCTATGCATTCTTCTCCCATGGACCCCCTTTATCTCTAAGACTCCCCAAATCTTCCAGTTTTGTCTCTAAAATTCCTTTCACTATCATAATAGTAATAGCATATATCTTCAGTTATCTCTCTTTAGAAATATCCTTCCTGGTCTTGGAGTAAACACAATGATAAATCTCACTGGTTGCTTGTTGTGAACATACATTCCCTTTTTATATGTGTATAAAATCAGTGTTATGTATGGGGGGATAACTTAGAGTACAGATATCTCTTCCTGTTTCACTTGTCCACTGTTGTTCCACATTGTCTGAGTTGTCTATGTGGTCACATGGTGAAACCAAAGTGTCAGTTCATGGTGTGAAGAAGGGGGACAGAATCACTTGAGCAGATAGACTTCAAATTCAAGATACCCTTCGGAAACTGCAGAAAAGTGCTTATGGAAAAAGATGCGAGGGTCAAGTTAAATAAAGATGAATGCAGAAAATCACACTGGATTAAAAGAATATAATGCAGATTTCTAATGTCTGGTGCCAGGTGGGCACTTGAATTATTAGGGTGATCACTTTGTAAGTTATATAATTATCTAACCACTATGTTGTACACTTTAAACTAATACAAAATAATATTGAATAGCAACTTATAAAAGAAAAAAATTAAAATAAAAGAATACAGTGCAGAAAATTAAAAGCTGTGGATGCCATAATAAAATGAAATAAAATAATACAGTGCAGAGGATTAAGGGTTGTGGGTGCCACAACTCCATCTCATATATCCAGCAGAACCATTTTTCTTGTTTGTATTTGTAGTAAAGTGTATAATATCAGACACAAATTAGAGATTAGTAGAGAAGGAAAAAAGCTGGTTTAGTTAAGAAGAGTAAGTACATAGATTTGGGGTTGGAGAATGGTGGGGAATACAGATCAGCTAAGGCCTTACAGATGATCATTATGGTGTTGGCTTTTTCTATGAATGAAGTGAGAAACAACTGAGGGTTTTGTTCAGAAGGGGGCTGTGAGCTGATTTATATTGACTACTGTGATGATAGTAGACTTTGAGGAGTTGGCAATTGTGCAGGCGAAGATTAGTTAGGCTAAAGTAATGACCCAATTGAGACAAGAGAGGGGCTCAGAGAAGATGGCGATGGGATTAGAGGTGATTGGGTTGTGAGTATACTTGGAATATAGGAAAAACATAGCAGATATGTGAACAGATGGGATAGGTGTGAGAGAAAGGAGAAGAATAGAAATCTGAAACTGGAAGAATGAACTCCCTTCTAACTTCAACAAAAAAGACTGTAGGTCAGGAGTCAGTCATGGATGTGCCTTTCTGAGATGTATATTAGACATGAAGTAGGCAGTTTATATATGGGTTTAGGCTTCAGCAGAGATTTCTGAGCTAGAGATAAGTATTGGGAGTAATCAGCATACAGAGGACATTTAAAGTGATGAGATTGAGTGGGTTAGAAAAGAATGAATGCAGAGAAAGAAGAGAGGTCCAAAGATAGAGCCCTGAACCATTACAACAGGAAGAAGTTTGGGAGTTGAGGAGAAACCAGAAATAGAGAACAGGAGTGCTGGACAATGCGGTGTCCAAGAGTTCAAATGAAGAAAATGTTTAAGGAAAGGAAGGTTCAGTTATGCAAATGTTGACAGCTCCTAGTAAGATAATTGAGATTTTATTATTAAATTGGATAATGAGGAGGTTATTGATGCCATTGTCAACAATAGTTTTTATAAAAAGATGAAGGCATAAGGCTGACTGAATGTCTTACACAATGGATTATATATACTTAAATCTTTTTGATTTCTATAATAAAGTATTGTAACTTTTTTTCTAAATATTTGAAACAAAATGTAATGTATTTCCCAAGGTAATGATACTGAAAATTTAACATGTGTAACTGTAGTTAAACTGTGGTATGAGGTATCAAGTTCTACATTTAAAAAGGAGACTACTATCTTGATAGTTAGGTTTTCTAGAGTTTTCTGCTTTAAAAATCATTAAAGATCACTAAGTTCTCATTTGCCAAAGATAGCTTAATTGTGTGTTTTCCTGTAGTGGTGGTATCTACTACATACCTTTTGAAGGTCATTTTTGGCTTTAGGATAAAAGAATTTTACGTCATCAGTTTTCTGTTCAGGGCTCTTATTTTTATAGAGAGAAAGAAAAATATGTTTCTTAAGGAACTGATGAATGAATTTTATGTGCTTAGGTATACAGAGAAATCATTAAATTTATCATCTCCAGACACAGTTGAACATTCTTGTTCAAGTATGAACTGCCACAGTACATTTTAGCATAAGGACTTATTACTCTGAGACTGAGATGATTCCTATATAAAACCAGCATAATTTGTTTTTTAGTGACAGGGATTCACTCAAACTGAATACTTAGTGTCACAGTAAGTAGGAGAGGAATATATATCTTATTAATTTAGATGAATCAATTATTTAAACTTTCATATTTAGGCATAGCAAAGTGAATAATGTAAAAATATCCAAAATTTAAAAAAATGAAATTGAATTCTGAACTAATTGTACATGACTAATTTAATTTTAATTTCTAAAATTTAAAATATACTTACTCTAAAAATTCAATCTTAGTTTAGTTGAACTAAATCTGCTTTCAATTTTATATGTAGTCATTGAGCCCCGAAAAATTGAGATTGCCTTTTTATAACTAACTAGAGGCCTGGTGCACAAAAATTTGTGCACTCGGGAGGGTACCTCAGCCTGGCCTGTGCCCTCTTGCAGTCTGAGACCCCTCGGGGTATATCCACCTGCTGGTTTAGGACCACTCCCCAGAGGATTGGGCCTAAGCTGCAGTCAAACATCCTTAGTGCTGCTGAGGAGGCAGGAGAGGCTCCCCTTACCACAACTGTACTGGCAGCTGTCAGCCTGGCTTGTGGCTGAGCTCCCCCTGTGGGAGTGCACTGACCATGAGGGGAAAGCTCCTGCATTGAGTGTCTGCCCCCTGGTGGTCAGTGTGTGTCACAGTGACCAGTCATTCCCAGTTGTTCTGCTGTTAGGGTCAATTTGTATATTACCCTTTAATTATTTAGGACAGAGGCCTGGTGTATGGGTGGAGACTGGTTGGTTTACCCTGAAGGGTGTCCTGGATCAGGGTAGGGATCTTGCTGGGGTGCCTGGACAGCCTGGGTGAGGGGCTGAGGGCCATTTTCAGACTGGCCACACCCCCTTCAGGGTGTGGGTCCCCGCTGGAGAGCCTGGCCAGCCTGGGTGAATGGCTGATGGCTGTTTGCATGCTGGCCAAGCCACCCAGCACTCCAAGCTCCCAATGAGGCTGGCTAGAAGCAGGTATCTGGGATTTATTTGTCTTCTATAATTGAAACTTTGTTTCCTTACCGGAGGCCACAGCTGCCAGGACAGGTGGGAAGCTTGGCTTCCTCCATTGCCGGGGCAACCAAACCTCCTGCTTGCTCCAGCTCCATGGTTGTTGGTCGCCATCTTGGTTGGTTTAATTTTCATATAGTTGCACTGATTGGCTGGTGGACTTGGCTTGGGGTATAGTGGAGTGACATCAATTTGCATGTTTTTCTTTTATTTGTGAAGATAATAGTATTCATTATCATTTAATTAGAATATGTTCATAAATGCATATTTTACTTTATTTCTTAAAAACAATATATTGCATAATAACATTTTAACTATTAGAATTTTTAAAATCACAGAACTTGATGAAAAGGAATTGACATTAATTCTATTTTCAAATTATTTTAATGGACATAGTGATTGAGAACTTCATGAAATACATTTGTAGGAAATAATATTATGATGGTTAAAATCAAACCCAATTTTTGAAACAGGTTATTCCCATATTTTTATATGGTGGTTTAAAAATTGTTGAGTTTCATATTAAAATGCTACTTATTTTTTCAATAATTTTAAAAGTTTGCTAAATAAAATATGGAGGCTGCCAATTATCTCTTAGGGCAAGGTAAATAAAGGAAAAAATAAACAAATGGGACTACATCAAACTAAAAAGCTTCTTCACAGCAAAAGAAACTATCAACAAAATGAAAAGGGAACCCACTCTGTGAGAAAACATATTTTCCAATGAGACATCTAATTAGGTGTTAATTCCCACAATATATAAAGAACTTATACAACTCCACACTAAGAAGATAAACAATCCAATTAAAAATGGGCAAAGGGCCTGAATAGACCCTTTTCCAAAGAGGATATACAGATGACCAATATACATATGGAAAAAATGTTCAATGTCACTAATCATCAGAGAGATGAAAATTAAAACAACAATGAAATATCACTTCATACTTGCCAGAATAGCTACCATCAATAATCAACAAACAACAAGGTCTAGCAGGGATGTGGAGAAAAGGAAACCCTGTTGGTGGGAATGTATATTGGTGCAGCCACTGTGGAAAACAGAATGGAGGTTCCTCAAAAAATTAAAATGGCACTGTCTTTTGACCTGCTGATCCCACTTCTGGGAACATATATTCAGAATCCCAAAACACCAATTCAAAAGAATATATGCACCCCTTTGTTCATAGCAGTGTTATTTACACTAGCTAAGATCTGCAAACAGCCCAAGTGCCCATCAGTAAATGAGTGGATAAAAAGGCTGTGTTACACATTGGAATACTATACAACCATTAAAAGGAACTCTTACCTTTTGGACAGCATGATGCACATTATTATGCTAAGTGAAATAAGCCCATCAGAGAAAGACAGATATTATATGATCTCACTTATATGTGGAATCTAATGAACAAAGTAAACAAAACAGGAACAGAGGCAAGGATACATGGAACAGACTGACAGCTGTCAGAAGAGAGAGGGGAAGGGGTACTAGTTGAAAGAAGGCGAGGGGATTAGCCAAAGAACATTTATGTAAAACCAACTCATAGACACAGAGAACAGTGTGGTATTGGAGGGAAGGGTGGAGAGATGTAGGTGGAGGAAGGCAAAAGTGGGGGAATATTAGGACATCTGTAATAGTGTAAGCAATTTTTTTAAAAAATAAAAGAAATCCTGGAAGTATTTTCACTACCAACTGCTCAAATTTAGTGCCCAGGATACCATATGTATGTTTTCTGGTATAATTTGCAACCATGGTTACTTTCATCATGTTCATCACCAACCCTGGCCAGGCTATCATGACAAGACCACGGGACATAAAGAGAATGAAAAGAGTGGTTGACAATGTAGGAGAGGAGAGAAAACATGAGTCAGAAGACTTCCATGCCCAAAAGTACCAGGAGAAAGGATTAGATTTTAGTGGAATGATGGAAGCTTTGTTCTATAATCCCACTGCCATGCCTTTTCTACCTAAAGGGGATTCTTGCATTTAGCCCACTTGGAACAAAAGTAAATACTAATAATTTCTTCATACAGTTTTTAAAAAAGATTATAGCCATAGAAATATCCAAAATCATAAAATTATAGATTAGGTTGAAGGATTGAGAAAATCTTTTTTTTCCCCCCTTCTGGATAGGGCTTTAACAAGTTTAAGTATCAGACCTAAATTATGTGTAAAATTAATGTTGTAGAATATATTTATTCCTTGACATTTCTTATTAGCTAGGCATAATTACTTCAATGTGACTTGGCCTGGGGAACCCATGATTTTCCTTGTGATGATGGATGACAGGATGTTATCTCAAACTGTGAGATGGGAGATAATTCAGTTTTCACAGAACATTTATGTAATGCTAATTGAATTAAATCTTGAGTTATGAAGCATGTCTTATTTAAGGTATTGGATAACTTCTGCTTTTATTTGTTAGACAGCTTCTTCATCATGCATTTCATACTTAGTTATCTGTAGTCCTAGTTTAACGGGTTTGTTGCAAAGGACATGGCTGCAATTTGGTTGTTGGGCATCACTCCTTAAATATGTCATGAATACAGATCCAAAAGTAAAAATAAATTCTAAACCTGCTTTCTCAAGCTATCAAAAGTATATACTTTACAGGTAAAATTGAAGAATAAGTGCTATAGGAGAGAGGAAACAGGGGGTTTCTAAGAATAAATTAAATGTTTATAGTTTGAGGGATAAGAAGGATGATCTTTAAAGGTATTCATTCATTTGACTTTGTTTTTAATGCCAACAGACACTCCACAGGGTACTAAAGACAGGAAGATAAAAGACACTCTTTTGATAAGGAACCAGCAGTTTAGCTGGGGAAAAGATAAATACAATAGATTACATGCAAATTGTAGGGTAGCAGTATAAATAGGATGGTATGCAACACAAAGAATTGACTCTTCCCTGGCCACTGTGCTCAGTGGTTCCCTGGCCACTGTGCTCACTGGCAGGGGAGTGGTTATGGGGTGATCACTCTGGCAGGCTAAAGTGGTTAGGTGCAATCAGGCTAGAAGGCAGGTGAGTGGTTGGGAGCCAGCAATACCAGACTGTGAGAGGGATGTCCGACTGCCAGTTTAGGCCCAATCCTATGGGGATCCCAGATTGGAGAGGGTAGAAGCTGGGCCGAGGGACACCCTCCCCGTCCAGCCCCAGTGTATGAATTTCATGCACTGGGCCTCTAGTATATATACACATTCTAAGCAGCTATTATGACCAGTCTTTATGATGCGCACTGACCACCAGGGGGCAGATGCCATCAGTGTGCTCCCACAGCCAACCTTCCATGGCTGGCCAGCCTTCTATGGCACCTCTTCTGGCCTGCCCCGATGGGCCCAGATTGGGATGGGGCAAGACAGCCCCAGTGGGCCCTGATCACTGGCCAGGCCAAGGAACCCACCTGTGTACGAATTCATACATTGGGCCTGTAGTGTATATCAATGAAAGCCTAAGTGACTGAACAACCGGTCGACTGGTCACTGTGACGCACACTGGTCACTGTGATGCATAGCTGTCAGTGCACTCCCACAGCAGGAGTGCTGCTCAGCTGACGGACCCATCCTAGTGGCCCACCATCCCGTGGCAGCCACTCACTCCCTCAATAGTCCTGCAGGTCTAATCTCCAGAGAAGAGGCCAGGCATCAACGGACCAGTGCTGCTGGAATGATCCCAACAGTTCCACTGGCCTCCTGGAACTCATCCTTTGGCACCTCGGCTGCTTCCCCTCCCTAGACACTCCTTAAGGAAGAAATGATATAAAAGCGGCGCCAGGTGGCTCCCAACAACCAGTGGGAACTCAGTGGGATGGATCCCGATCGAGGGCCGTCAAGGGCGTCCCACAGCCTGTCTAGAGGGCCAATCACATCCTGCCCTCCCATCCCTCTCAGGACGGGCACCAGATGCAGGGCTCATGGCTGGCAAGTGCTGCTGCGGTGCTGAGAGCCTCTCCCAATCAGGACTGACTGTGCTCGAGCCCCCAGCAGGCGCAGTAGGGTCGGGATGAGCGGAAGTGGCAGGCAGCGTGGGACTGCCGGTTTCGGCCCAATCCCCACAACCATGCTGAAGGACCCCACCCATGCACGAATTCATACATTGGGCCTCTAGTATTTTTATAAAAACCCACAAAAGAACTGACTCTTGGTTCAACCTGGGAGATGTGGTTGGCTTTCCAGTAGTACAACAGTGAATTATTAAATGATGAATAGTTTAGGAGGAAAAGTGTGTGTGTGTGTGTGTGTGTATGCATTCATGTAGATGCACATGCACATATGTATGTGCAGGCTGAGTCATGGTTAGTTGAGGAGGCTATCACAAATAGAATACTTAATATGGAAGGATATGGAAAATGGTAATAAATAATGGTGCATGCTAATAACTTACAAAGTTTAGTTGGCACACCTGGAGCACTATGGAACACATGGACAAGAAGAGCTGGAGATCAAGTCCAGTCTTAGACTGTTAAGGACCTCCTTTCATTTAATGATGAACTAATTGTTTTTTTTTAATTTATTTTAAAATATGTTTTTATTGGTTTTAAAGAGAAAGGAAGGGAGAGGGGAGAGAAACATTGATGAGAGAAAAATAATTATCAGCTGCTTCCTGCATGCCATACCCCCCATTAGGTATCAAGCCTGCAACCCTGGCATGTGACCTGACCAGAAATAGAAATGCTGGCCTGTTGGTGTTTGGGATGACATTCAACCAATTGAGCAACACCAGCCAGGGCAAGTAATTGTTTATTGAATAAACAATTTGAGGAGGGAATGATAATCACATTTTTGTTACTGAGATATAATTATAGTGGTAGTAAGGGAGAGGAACCAGAATTGAGGACTTACTTAGGTAAGGTATATTGTTTTAGTAATTAGTGGTACGAAATGATAAATGTGGGTAAAGGTAAGGACGCTTCCATGAGGTTGAAGGACTGCTGGGGGCAGGATGAGAATTTTGAGTTTGATTTCTCAGAAATAAAACAGTCTTAAGTGGTAAGAATCAGGGTTTGAAAATGGCAGTAGGTTTTTGAAAAGTCCTAGTGATTGAGGTAAAGGGGCCAGTCCTTTTTGTTTAGAGGTTAAGATATAAGTTTAGTATTTAATGTGAAGTTAATGGGAGGAACAGGGGTTTGATACATGACATGAAATGATCTAAAAATAGTAGATACTACTAAGGAAGATGATAGAGGGTCATAAAGATTGAAAAGCAGACAGAGATGAAGAATGTAAAAGAGATCAAGAAGCATGGATGTTGAGCATAATGAAAATTGCTCAACAGATAAGAGATTATTGGCAGGAGACAAAATTCAAAGGTAGATGAGAATTTTGCAGAATCAGTAAAACCCACCAATCTTCATATTCAGTAGGCTCACCAAATCCCAACAATGGTAAGCAAAAAAGATATTCACACCTGGATACACCATAATGAAACTGCAAAACAAAGAGAAAAGGGGAAAAAGATGGAGAAGAGAGATGCTGTTTAGTTTCCAGACTAATGTTGTATGTTCATTTTTTATTTTGAGTTGAGAAGGGATCATATGCTGCTTTCTGAGTTATGAATGAAATAAATTTTTTGAGGACCATGTTAAAATATTGTTCCATCCTCATCTTTGTCACATAGGGATTGCTTTTTCTTGTTCATTTGAGATCCCAAAGCACCTCTCCTTGTCTGAAGGGACTATTTATTGGTCACTGTGTAGTCCCTGGTATTTGTCGGTCCATGATCTTCAATTTCTTTTTCACACTTTGAAATATATAGGCATAGGGTCTAGGTCAAGGCACAGGCTACCTATCAGATGTGACCTACAGAACTTCAGGTAGGTGGAATTACCTTATTTTCCAGGCTGTCTTGTCCTGGGACTGCCCTTCCTGCCTCCTCAGACAGGTGACTTAACTAGTCAGCTGCTGTCTGCAGGCCACAGTATCCAGAATCGCGAGGGGGAAGGAGACTCTCTCACTTTCTGATCTTCCTCACTTTCAGATGCAACAGCAGGGAGAATTTGGGCTCACATTAAAATGGCACTCATATTTTCACTTGCTTGAATTTTTAATTTTTATTTACAATTTTTCTCCTCAGTGTGTATGTCCATGCATGTGAGTAGTGGGTAATAAAAGGCAAGTTTGACCTTGAAACTCCCTAATGAGATTATTGATTCCAGTTGAGCAATTGTGGCAATCTCTAGGAATCTAGATTTTGGAAGTTATTTAGAATTGATTCCTTTTCCTATGTGTACTATGGGTAGAGTAGAGAGAATATATTTTACTTGAGGATGGTCTATCTATATGAAAAGCTCAAAATGCATTGGAAGTAACAAATGGAGCTAATGATTTAGTCAACAGATTCCAACATTTCTACACCTTAATTTGTAACAAAATAAGAAGAAGAAGAGAAAATTACTTTATGCTAAGAATAAAAATGGCTTGGTTACCTTTATTAGTGTTAGATGACTAGAGACTAAAATAAATGATGCCTCAATGTAAAAATAAGTAGATAATTGGTAGATAATTTCTCCTAAAACCTAATTCACTTAATTTTCTGTTTGAGCAGGCTTCCCAATTGGGTAATTCCCAATTAGCTTCTCTCCCTATAAAAATATATAGAAAAGATGGTTTATGAGTTACCTAATAGGCTAACAATTCAACAAACAAAATTTATACATTTAATTTAAATGTGATAAAATAAAACAATATAGATTATTTTTCTTGAAATTCCATGTTCTTAAATAATATTCTATGTTAATCTTACAGCAGACATTTGCTACTTAAATCCATGACATTTTTTTTTGCAGATCAAAAATTCATTTTCTATAATGCAAACTCCCTAATTTATCCTTTCCCCCATATATCTGACTTATTTGATCTATTCATGCATCCTTTCAAAAATGGTGATTGAGGCTTGGCTATGTGCAGTTGCTATTCTAGGAGGTGGGAATACATTACTAAGTAAGTAGATATAATCTTTCTCTCACCAATGGTTAGTCTACTGGCAAAGTAAATCATTAAATAAGCAATAACATAAAGTACAATATGTGCTATGGTAGACAAAACCTTTGTAATGTTATGTCTTCTTTTGCTTCATGCTGAGGGAATATTTGTATGCACCTCTGTCCTTAATTTGATAATATATGGAAAAGTTTAAGTTGAATAATATAAGTAATAAGTATATTATAAAATCAAAAAAGGCAAGATATTTAGGGTGATTAATTTCTGTTAGCTAAAGTGTATCTACTGATATCTGTTTATATTTTAATATTTTCTTAAAAGCAGAGTGAATATATATTATATACAATGAACTGTCATCATAAAATAATCATCAATATTATTATGTATAGCAATATTTATTTCTTTTAAAATGCATTTACTAACTCCAATATCTATGTGTCTCCAAATATTACATTGTACTAGCATCCTGATCATGTTTGTGGTAAAAGTAGAAATGAAAATAGAAAGCTATAGGGCTGATATAGATATAGATATATAGATATATAGATAGATATAGCTATATATATATATATATATATATATATATATATATATATGCAATAATCTTGCAACTTAAATAAATTTGACTTGTGTAATCTAAGGTACTGTGCAAATGAGATGCTATTTTAAAATGACATCAGTACTTGGAGTAGATAGTCAAATTGCACAGTATATCTAAGTAAGCTTCGTTTAATTAAAAGGCTCATGCAAAATTCCCTGGATTTTCAAATTACTATGTTTCAAAAACAATTAATGATGGGCATTAAGACATTCTGATGGAGGAATGTAATAAGTGCAATAAGAACATATTGTACTTAATGTTTTAGGACTCTTTCTTTTTTACGTTACTGAGTATGCTTCTATATTGAATTTAGTGCTATGACTTCTGCAAGTTATGTTTGAATTATAATAAATACCTGATTTTTCCTTTACAATATTAATGAAATTAGCCTTGACCAAATAATGACATTTTAGACATACTGAAAGGTATTTACTTTCACCAGTCTTCTTTGCTCTTATGTTCATTTTATTACATCTATCTTACTCCCTCTGGTAGCGTATCTTTTTTATAGCATTTGAGGTTAGAGATTGCTTTTCAGTAATTTCACCACTGAATCTTTGTTGAAGTATTTACAGAGATGAATATTGCATTTATTTTTCATAACCTGTACCATTTATTCTCTTTCCACTTTGATCCCTACTGCACATCAGACTCCCACGCACGTATACACAAATAACACAGAATAAATGAACACCAAGCCTATGTCAAGAGTGCTTTGAAATAAATGCAAAGTTTTCTATGCATTAAAAGATTACTTATTTCACATGGCAGTCTGATTTTCAGAGAGATAGTAGTGAAAATTAGAGACACAAAAGTTACCAAAATTATATGGTGCTAGGATTGAACTCAAAGTACTACCGAATTTATCTTTTTTTTTTCTTATTTAGCAAAATTGGGTACATAGACACATAATGTCTTACATTAGTTTTAAGAAAAAAAAATTACAGAATGAAACATAAAAATTGGAAAAAAGATAAATTACTCTGATTTCTCCTAACTTTTTATAATTCATTAGAGGCCTGGTGCACAAAATTTGTGCACTTGTAGGGGGGATTCACTCAGCCCAGCCTGCACTCTCTCTAATCCAGGACCCTTTGGGGGATGTCTGACTGCCGGTTTAGGCTGATCTCCAGGATCGGGCCTAAACTGGCAGTCGGACATTCCTCTCACAATCCTGGACTGCTGGCTCCTAATTGCTCACCTGCTTGCCAGCTTAGTTGCCCTTAATTGCCCACTGCTGCTGGCCAGGTTACCACCAACTGCCCCCTCCCTGCCAGCTTGGTTGCTCCCATCTGCTCCCCTTCTGCTGGCCTAGTCAGCCCTACTGCCCCCCCCTTCCAGTCTAATGGCTCCCAACTGTCCCCCCTGCCAACATGGTCACCCTTAACTGCCCCCCTGCCTGCCTGGTCACCCCCAACTGTCCTCCCTGCTGGCCTGGTTGCCCCCAACTGCCCCCCCCACCAGCCTAGTTGCTCCACGCTGCCTGCTCTTCAGTTGTTTGGTTGTCTTTCACTAACCCCCCTGCCGACCTGGTTGCCCCATGCAGCCTGCTTAATCAGTTGTTTGGTAATCCCCCACTAAGCCCCTTGCCAGCCTGATCATAGGCAGCCATCTCGTGAGGGTGTGAGGGTTAATCGCATATAACCTCTATATTATATAGGATGTGATTGGTTGGCTGATGGAAAATATATTGGCTGAGAATATTAGGTGTTTAGATAGTGATGATGAAATTGAGGCTAGTGAAGGCTACACATACCACTCAATAAGATCCAGAGTATTGTATCTTAATCTATTTTCTCCTAAATAATAGTGTCTTTTACTATTATTAGGATAAATGAAATTTTCTGATGCCATTTTTTAAAAAGGAAAGACCTTTGTTTTAAAGATATTGACTTTCATGCAGCATATTTGCTTCATACAAAATAATCATTAACAATGTTGAAAAAAATCACAGTAAAAGAATATCTAAGTATGAAGAAAAATGTTATGGAGAAGTTTTCACCAGCATAAGAAACTGAATTTTAGAGATTTCCTGACAAGACTTAAGGTGGTTTTTTTTTAAAAAAATATCTCTATATCTATATCTATATATCTCTATATCTATATCTATCTATCTGTCTATCTATATCTACATACACACACACACACACACACACACACACATTAAGTTTTCTATAAAAAAGTAGTAAAGGCTTGCCAAGGTTGACTGCTATATTTTAATGTTCATTTTCCCACTATGAAATAGTCATAGTTGAACAATTTTTTTCTTCCTCTTTACTTAAATTTTTCACAATAACAATGATATCTGAGTCAGATGGGAACATACAACTATAAACATGGCCGAAAAATTCTTTACCCATTCTAATTATTTATTTTTGAGCTTGTACAATACAAGGAGATGCAATACAGTGATTCTATTGAATAATGTCGTGGGGCCTACTATAGAGGTGAAGTTAAATCTCAAAGCTAGAAATGCTACTATCAGAAAGGTTTGCCTGCCCCCCCCACCCGCCAAATGCTTTTGCTTTGAAGTTTTATCTCCTGACAAGTAGGGGGCAGTGGAATGTCATAGTTATTCCTAATCAGCAATCTTTAGAGAATAGATTCCTTTAACCATTTATCTCTGTTAAAACGTAGCTTGCAGAAGTCATGGAGAAAAAGGAAAGTGAACTTAGTGGACATAGCACAAGCTGTGGATAAATTGAGGGTGATGACTTGAGGCACTAAATGGTATAGTGCTTCTAATCATTGGTGTTTTCCTAATTGTGAAAAGAGGATAATCAATAAATTTATTCCAAGAGTAAGTTCCTTTATTGACAATGCAAGGATGATACATTTATCAAGGTTAGGACAGAAAGAAAAAATGGAAGCAGAATAATACTCCTGGAATGTTCCAAGGGCTATGACCTCAAAGTTTCAACACTTTAAAAGATGATAAAAAGGAGGGAAATGTCTTTGTGAGCATTAGGTTCCCTACACATACATATGGTTGATGAAGAGAGTTTAAAAATCCCAAATGCATTTATCATTTTATTATATGAAAAAACATGGCCATTATTTTTTATTTGATACCTTCTTTCTTATTAATTTGTCATATTTTTATTCCTACCTGTTCAATAGCATCAGGTTGCAAAATGCTTTAAACTCAAGTAACAGCTTGATTTGACCACTAGATTTCCCAGACTGAAAATAAAGTAAATTAAAAAAAATACAGTATTTCAGTGTTCTGCATACTGTATTTCAAAAAAGTGAAATAAAATCTATTTATAGAGGCGATCATTCCTATATCTATAAATGTATGTTTTAAAATCACATCTTTTTCTTATTTATAATCTCTCATTCATTAAAATGGAACTCTTCCATGATTAAAATTACGTTTGATGTATTCACAGTAGGAAATCCTCATACTCCTTTGAACATCTATGGAAAGTTGGATCCTTCTACCTTCCTAGCCTTCATTCATTCTACCCTGAATCTTATTTCAATGAAACTAGATCTTAGTACTTGAGATTTAGTCATCTCCAAGTGTACAGTATTGAAAACACAGCACTGAGACAATTCTTTAGGAACTTCTTATAGTAAGCTGAGGCTTCAGCTGAGTTCAGAGACTGTTAAAAGTGCTGGAAGATAGAGGTATGGGTAGGATTTGTGTTTTCTTCCCTGAGAAAGCTGAAATGTCTTCTCCATTTCATACTGTTCCAATGAACAAGATAATTTTTCCAAATATTTTATTGATTTCAGAGAGGAAGGAAGAGGGAGAGAGAGATAGCAACATCAATGATGAGAGAGAATCATTGATCAGCCACCTCCTCCTGCATGCCCCCCACTGGGGAATGAGGTGGGAACCCAGGCATGTGCCCTGACCAGGAATTGATGCTCAACCACTGAGCCACACCAGTCGGGCTAGTTTTAAAGTTAGGTTTAATATTATGTCTATCAAATTTTTCATTATTGTTATTGCGGGTAAAATTTCAATATTTTAATATGTAGGTTTTGCCTGTTTTGGGAATATCCCTCACCCCGCCAATGCATACACAGAAATCAATCAAGTCTCTAAAATAGCAATTATCAACATTTTTCATCTCATAAATACACATACACTAATTACTAAAATTCTGCCGCACACCAAAATATATATTTTCCCCAATCTGACAGATATAGGTATAATTTTGATTTATTCACACTGGATGACTATTCTGTTGGCTGTTGTCATTTTTTTTTTATTTGACAATCTAAGGGAAAAGATGTTTTAAAAATTCTTGTGGCACACTGTGTGTCTGTTGTGTCACACTAGCTGAAAATCCCTGTTCTAAGACATCAAAATATTTATGAAACCTGAGATATTCATCCAAGTGAGATAACAGAAAAAATGATATGGATGACTCATCATTTTGGCATTGAAGAGTTACAATAGTGAAATGTTTTAAAGCATCCCTGACATTATCTGTTTCCATTGCTTTCCAATTATTACCTTGTGCAAATAAAGATTGAGAATGATAGGAACCTATATGTAGTGTATTATGTGACCCTGGGCAAGTCCCTTACTCTGTCGCCACATATAAAATAGTACTAATGACTCATTTCCCTCCTCTCTCATAAGTTTTTAGGATCAAATATGGTAATGGACTTGAATTAATTTCATAAGCAGATATTACTATTCTAATTCAGTATTCTCCAAGAATCATTTGATTTTGCTAGAGGAGACTCTAAACTGCTATCACTAGGTGGATAAACTCATTGCACTCTCCCACGGGGCCAGTTGTTGACTGCCAGACAGTTGGTCCTTTCCCATGGGAGAATTTGCTGACTTCAGAAACTGGAGTGATCTCCTTTGCATATGTCATTATAAACTTGGGAGGCATCTGTGTCTGCGTCATGTTACCAGATAAAGAATATATTATTAATAACCATTCAAGATGTGCCCCATGTGATGCAAACTCCTTCAATCTAGACTTATCAACCAACTTTTAAAGTACTTATTTTAAATATGGAAGGATCATAATGCTCTCCATGTCCATCTATGCTATTGCAAATGGTAAGAGTTCTTTCTTTTTTTACAGCAGAATAGTATTCCATTGTGTATATGTACCACAGTTTTTTAACCCCCTCATCTGCTGATGGGCACCTAGGTTGTTTCCATCTTAGCTATTGTAAATTGTGTTGCTATGAACATAGGGATGCATATGTCCTTTCTGATTGGTGTTTCTGATTTCTTGGGATATGTTCCTAGAAGTTGGATTACTAGGTCAAATGGGAGTTTCATTTTTAGTTTCTTGAAGAAACTCCATAGTGATCTCCACAGTGGCTGCACCAGTCTGCATTCCCACCAGCAGTGCACGAGGGTTCCTTTTTCTCCACATCCTTGCCAGCACTTGTTGTTTGTCGATTTTGTTGATGATAGCCATTCTGACAGGTGTGAGCTGGTATCTCATTGTCATTTTGATTTGCATCTCTCGGATGATTAGCATGTTTTCATATGTCTCTTGGCTTTCTGTATGTCCACTTTTGAAAAGTGTTTAAGTTCAGCATTATGCTAAGCAAAATAAGCCAGTTGGAGAAAGGTAAATATCACATGATCTCACTCATTTGTGGAATATAATGAACAACATAAACTGATGAACAAATATAGACCCAGAGACAAAGGAGCATCGAACAGACTATCAAACTTCAGAGGGAAGTCTGGGGAGGGAGAGGGAGGTTAGAGATCAACCAAGGGACTTGTATGCATGCATATAAGCATAATCAATGGACAAAGATACTAGGGGGTAAAGGCATGCTAGGGGTGGAGTGGATGGGGAGAAGTTAATGGGGGAAAAAGAAGACATATGTATTACTACATATGTACATATATTTTAAACAGTAAATAATTTTTAAATGGTTAAAGGTAGCTTTTTAAAAAAATAAAAATGGAAGGTTAGCAGAGCAAATGTAATCTTTTAAAAATTTAGATCACATTACCAAATATGCTTTTTAATCTGTTGTTCTTCCCTGTGGTTGATCAACTTCTTATGTGAAAAATCTTATTTGCACTTAAAGCAAATTGGATAAAGGTAAATATGCACATTATTCAATAAATATGCTTCATGGGGAAAGTAATGTATATGAAATAACAGTATAACCCAGGACTCAAATGTAAGTGCTTGGCAAGGGAAAATCTGATTTAATCATTTTAAACAAAAATATAATTCTGGGGACAAAACACACAATTATCGCACTGTCAGTACCTAAAAAACTAGTTAACTAGTTATAGAAATTTTATTGTATAACTTGGGCTTTGTGATCTATTTACCAACAAATCCCTCTTTAATGAACTGGTATGTCCTTCCACAGGAAGTGTACTCATTTCAGATTCAAATAAAAATGGGTTTATCTAGGACAAATCTCATTCATATTTTCAGGAGATGAATGCTAATATTTATAGATAAATATGTGCTGAAAAAATAGGTGAATTTCAGCTCAACAACATGCAATGTGCATCATGATCACTATCTTATTTCCTGAGCATGTAAAATATATATTTTATTTATTAGAAACTGAAAATCTACCATGTTTGATACATGCCAGACACACAGCATTGACTTGATAAATATGTGCTGATAAATGCTGACTTTAAAGCAGATATTTTTTCTATTGTGCAAACAAAGCCAGTGTTTTAGCTTGAGTAACTGAATCACAGAAAAATAAACAAGTGAAACATTTACTTTTAGTGTAACTATAACTCTGTGAGTTATGGCCTTTAATTCCTACCAGTCCTGATATGTGTGTAAAGCAGGACCTATGTCAGTAAAGCTTCTCAGCTTTCACTGTGCATAAATATCACCTGGGGATTCTTTTAAGATACTGATCCAATAGTTCTTGGAGATTTCTACATTTCTAACAAGTAGTCAGGCAATGTTGGTGCTGCTGGTCCCAGGACTCCCATTGGCCTCAGCACTGTGTTTTTCTTACTTGGTTGCGCACTGGAATCACCTGGGAAGCCATTACAGCTACTGATGCCGAATCTCACACCCAAGGTGTCTGGATTGCACTCGTATACTGTAAGAACTGGGTACTGAGGTTTATGATGTCGCCTAGCTGGTTATAACGCACAGACTGTGTGTGGAGCACTGTGTGGAGAGAACCAGTTGTAAACCTGCCCTAGATTGTTTATCCCCCTTAACCCTGCTAAGTTCTACCTCAGCCAAGTCCAGGATGTAATGTCTGATGAAGTACTGTCATCCAGGAACTTGTCAAATTGGGGCTTTGCCACTCTGGGAATCGCCTAACACAGAATGAAGAGCAAAGTCGATCTGGACTGCGGCTATTTTCTGACATTTGAGAAATAGAAGCATCAGTCTGTACAGAGATTGAAAAATGAAGCCAACCTCAATAAGAGTTGAGAGGATCTTGGTGCTCTGGTTTTGGTTCCTGTCTTTTGAGATTCAGCTGCATTTACTGCCTTTAGCCTCCATGAACTATTTCTGCATCTTGGAAAGCAACTCTTCTTTGTGGATTAGCTATCTGCTATCAAATGATAATTAACTTAGATAATAACTGACCAATTTAAGCAACAGATTTTTAAAGTCCCAATCATAAGCAAATTATAAATGAGTATATATGTTTACATATTCTTCATAGACACATACTGACAAAATAGCATCATTGCCGAAAAAGTAGGGGAGTGAATGTATGTAGGAGGAAAGATGCTAAGAAAAGGGGTAGCAATATCTTTCTCAATGACATCTGATATTTTTATCTTACCACTGCAGTGGATTCTCAGCTTTTGTTGAAACCTCACCAAAGACAGACACAGGTGCAAAAGTTATATGAAGAATAAAGGAGAGATTTATAAATCCCATACTTCAACCTAATTTGGTTCTCTTTGTTCTCATGCAAGAGGGGAAAATTATATGAACAGATTTCCCTAAAGAAGTACCAGTATGTTCATGCCAGAGTAGATGAGGATACCTCAACTTATGCATGAGATTTGTTGCTATGAACTAATTAAATGATTACACTTATTATATTCTTAGCACTATGGTATATAATTTGCAAAAGCAAAAATATTATATACCCATGGTCCCTACCTTTGAGGAACTTCCAATGCGATTTTCCTTTATTCATGCATCATTTTACAGGTGCTGATACAATGGACAGTAGTTAAGTATAGCTCTGCCACTTTCTGTTGTGCAACCCTGGGCATCCATTTCTGCATATACAAAACAGGGATAATTAATATTTCACCTCCATAGACGTTGACAGGATTAAATGATTTTAAATCAAATAATTGAGAATAGTACCTTAGCTATAGTGGTATATTTTAGCTGTTTACTAACATGGCTTCACTATTATTTTATCCCCTATTCTGTATTTCTCTCCCCCAACTATAGTGCTGAGTCTTTAAAGATAAGTTGTTACTCCTTTTAATTATTCACATCTTAACACTGGGCCTCATATTGATCTCAAGATCCAGAGGTAGCATAACTAATATTAGCTCTTTGGAGGATCTTTCATTATTGTTGTTAGACCTCACGCAGAATGGTGTAATATGTATGCCAAATGCATTTCTGTCACTAAAGCATTATTCTTATAAAATATTTATGAAAATGAAACATTTAGAGGGAAAATATCTTTTAGAAGTATTTTTATAAATACATTTTTCTTGCCGAAAATTGTTCCATGAAGTGATGGATCAAAGTGAACTCTGAACAATACCTGGTCCAAAAATTGTTTTAGTTTCATATATATAAATCCCAAATCTCATAAAGAAAACTGATGTGAAATTAAAGGTAATGAGAATGCTGCCAGGAGAGTTGGCTTAAAATAGTTTAATGCATTCTTACTTTATCATAAAAAATACTTTATCAAAAGTATCATTAAAATGAATAAAATCCAATAAGCTGACCTATCCAGGAATATCTGCCTCATTTTAAATTATATTCTAAAATTCCATGCTTTGCTTTTTAAATGCTAAATTTATTTGCACAACTGCATAAACAAGCCATGTTCCCACCAGTTTAGCTGTAGGCTACATTGTCTAGGGCAGGTTATAATTTTTATTTTGTCTCTGTAATGTTGTGATACTTAATAGTTAAGACATAGAATTTGTTTATAATCTTCAACATTGTATAAACTTGTTTTTTTCTTCTTTGGAAGAATACTCTTCTGATTATAATTTTAAATAATTTCCTTTGCATCCATGAAAGCAATGCCACAATAATAATACAAAGTAAACCATGAATATTTAAACTATTAAATGATTTAATCCTTTTGAATGTAAGGTTTTCCATTATCTTATCATGTATTTGCTTATATGATGTTTGGTTATAAAGACTGGTTGAAAACAAGCATAAAATAAGTTGATTGTACTGCTCAAATATTTATATATTCAGCAAACATTAAGTACCAACTACCTTTCTCAGGTATTGGGAATACCAACATACATTGAGCATAGTCCCACTCATCTTTAAAGGTTACTACATGTATATATGAAAATAAAAGGATGCCATGAGGACACATATGTATATATGAAAATAAAAGGATGCCATGAGGACACGAGGATATGAAGCTGAGCAAGTTTATTTCTACTTGAAATATGAGACATGATGTCAAAGAGTAGATAACCTATGACCTGAGTCAAGATAGTTCATCTGCTTTTAACTATTATATGAATACCTACTCTAGAATTTGTTCCTAGGTGCTAGGGATATAAAGACATCCTAGTACTAGTATATGCTCAAAACCTGTATCTTGAGGAAGTCTGTGATCTGGTGAAGGGAGCCAACATTCCTAAAGAAACAATAGTGTTAAAAAATATGCACAGGCTACAATGAGTACCTATATGGTGAGGAGTGGGAGGGAAGGGAGGCAATTAGTACAGGCTGGGTACTCAGGGAAGTTTCTTGGATGAATTGTCAGCTAAGCTGGTTTTTTTTAAAGCATGCTTTAGAGGAATAAGATAAGGACACTCCAGGTAGAGGAAATATGATGAGCAAATGCAGAGATGTCATGTAGTGTCTGTGGAACTATACATTTATTTTTCTGCACCATTGGAAGAGAAAGGAAGGTGACTTGTTGATAAATACATTTGAAGAAGTAGGCAAGGGTCAGATCATGCAAGGTCTTGTGTTCCAGATCCAGGCAGTCTTGCTGTGTTCTGTTTGTATTATTATTATTATGGCATTGATTTCATGAATTGCCTTGTTAGTCAGTCTGGCTGCCATAGAGGATGGATTAGAAGTAATCCACTTGGCCTCCAGCAAAATAAATAGCTTATATTAGGTAAATTATCTCTTCCATGGAACAGTTATCTTTTTCATTATTTCTCTCAGGAGAACAATTTGCTTTTACTGGGTATGCACTGTAATTAATCAACTATTCTAACAATAATCAATCAACAACTGCTCATTGAGCTCCTGGTAATGAAAAGCATTTCACATGTCATGTGTGTGTATAGGAGTCGGATGTTAGCCACACGGTTTTCCCTAATCACTGTGAGGTTTGACCTCTCTCTCTTAAATATGTGATTTCATCACTGATCTCTTTCCCTCTAGCTCATGCTTCTGCAGTCTCACCAGCTTCTGCAGTGCTTCTACCAAATCAGTGTCCATCATGCCCCAAGGTCCTTGCCCATTCCCTCTGCCTAGAAAGCTCCCTGCAAAGTCTTCAAGTGACTCTCTTCTCATTTAGGGTCTAGCTCTTCGGATCGGTTTCCTGACTATGCCATAGAAGCTCCCTTACTTTATTACCCTCTTTTCTTTCATTTAATGCTTGTGCTATTCTCTGAAATTGTCTTATTCCATGATTCTTTCATTTTATTATTACCTAGCACCCTCATCTTCCTCTGCCCTATTCCAGGTTTTAGACTCAGTAAAGCAGGGACCACTTCCGACTCTCTCACTGTGATATCTCCAGCCCTTTAAACAGTTTTGCACATAGTAAGCATTCAGAAAACATGTGATAAATGAATGAGAATGAGGTAATTCTCATGAGAATACAACAAAATCAATGAATCAGCCTTACCTTATACCAGTATATTATGTATTTATGAGAAACAGTGGGAATTGTGAATACCGGGAAGTATTAAAAATACTGAAATATTGAAAATAACTGGAATACTGAACAAAAGAGACACAGAGACTACTAATTAAGTGAATTATAAAATGAAGACTTTTAAAAACTGCTATAATTTTATATTTTAAAACGTATTTCCCCTTACTGTACAAAATTGTTTAAGAGTAATAAAAAAGCCACCATTATTTCAAAACACAAAACAAAATGATGAACACATACTAAACTATCACTGAGTCATAAAAGCATTTTATGCTGTTAGAGTTAGAAATAAAGAAAAGGGTTTACCCTTTACTATTTTTCCTGAAAATAATTAAATGTATGGTCAGTCTTTTCAACAAACCTATATACTGAGCAACCACAATTCAATCTTTTATTTTTTATTTTATTTTTTGACTTTTAATTTCTTTATTGATTAAGGTATTACATATGTGTCCTTATCCCCCCATTACCCCCTACTCATGCCCTCACCTGCCCCTGTTGTCTGTGTCCATTGGTTAAGCGTATATGCATGCATAGAAGCCCTTTGTTTCTTTTCTTTTTTTAATTTATTTTTTTAATTGCTTAAAGTATCACAAAGAGTGTTAAATAGGTCTCCATTTTTTTTTCCCTTGACCTTCCCCCCAACCTCCCTAAGTGAAATAAGTCAATCAATGAAGGAAAAATACCACATGATCTCACTTATTTATGGATAATAAAGACCATTATAAATTGATGAACATAAACAGATACAGAGGCAAAACAGCATTGAACAGACTGTCAAACTATAGCTGGAAGGCTGGGGAGGGTTGGGGGGTGGTTAAGAGATCAACTGTAGGACTTGTATGCATACATATAAGCATAATCAATGGACACAAGAAGTCCTTCGGTTGATCTCTCCCCCTTATCCCTATCCTCCCCTACCTTCCCTCTGAGGTTTGACATTCTGATCAATGACTCTCTGTAAAACACCAGTCAGAAAGGATATATGCACCCCTATGTTTATAGCAGCACAATTTACAATAGCTAAGATTTGAAAGCAGCCTAAGTGCTCATCAGCAAATGAGTGGATTAAAAAACTGTGCTACATCTACACAATGGAATACTATGCTGCTATAAAAAAGAAAGACCTCTTACCATTTGCAACAGCATGGATGAACATGGAGAGCATTATGCCAAGTGAAATAAGCCAATCAGAGAAAGATAAATATGACATGATCTCATTTTGGGAATATAAGGAACAATATAAACCGATGAACAAAAACAGATCCACAATTCAATCTTTTAAATAACATGCAATGAAGCAATGTTTTGTTTTATCTTTCAAGTTCTATAGAATTGGCCCCAGGCCATTTCAAACAATTGTTTATTTTAAAACTTTTAAATTCATACATATTATATTTCCGTTTATTTCTTATTTGTTAGCTATGATTTTTGGATCAACTTTTGCTGCTTAATGTATTAAGTAATTCAACTCTTTGATGTAGTGACAGTTTGTGCTTCTCAGACATGGACGAGGAACTCAATTGACCTTCTGCTTTATCCTTCCTTTGGCGCTGATTCAAACTGCACTAATTGGGGTGTTCATTCTTCAAACCTGTAGAGTCTCCCACTTATTTTCCCTTCCATACCTTACAAAAATGTCTTTATTTACATCTCATTTGTGTGGTTTTTCTTCCTGAACATCTCCCAGTCAGCTTGAGGTTTACAGGTTTAATAACTGAGTAAGGTAGAGGGGGAGCACAAGTCACATTTGTAAATTTGGGAATGAGCTTTTATCTCCTATTCAAGCCAATCATTTAATGTTTAATTAATAAGTTTTTCTTTGATTTGGGCTGCTACTAATAATTACCTAATTAACATTAGGTAATAATCATATGGCATTCACAGAGTTAAATCTTCTCTAAGCACTGTTACATTCAATTCTTCAAACAAATGCACCAGTTTATTAAAGTTATTGCCATTCCCATTTTATGGATGGGTGAATTAAAATTTAGCATGGCTAATTGAATTGTCCAAGGATAAACAGCCAGCAAGCAGTGGACAGAAGACAGAGGATACTTTAAGAAACTTGCATTAAACTCAAATGGTAATCATCAAGACATGAAGGAAATTGAGGTTGCAGATGTGTGAAAGTCAACAGCTCGACACTTTGTGAAAGAGATTCTAGTTGTTAAGATATTCATATACTCATATTTGGTCAAAACATTTTAATTATTGTCTGTATGAATTAATAATTATAATTTGGATAAATGTAAAATTCTATATATTAAAGGCTAATATACAAATTGTCCCCTAGACCAGGAGTTCAACTGGAAGTTTGACCAGGGGGCGGGTCTGGCTGGCCAACCACCCATGGCTCTGTCCCCAATCACTCTCTTACCCTAATTGGGGTCGGGCCGCCCGCCAACTGCCTGTAGCTCTTCCCCCTGGCCAGTCCAGCCCTATTTTCCCTGATTGGGGTGGGCCAGCTGGACCCTACCCATGTACAAATTTTGTCCCTGGGCCTCTAGTAGAGAATAAAAGTTAATTTACAAACAATACTCTTCTCTTTGTTTGGATAACCATAACCTTACACTGCTTATAAGGCTTGTTTCCAGCATGTTCCTGAAACAGTGCTTTTTATAGATTATAACTCTCTTGCTCTACCTCAGGTCCATCATCAACATTTTTCCTTTTAGTGCTGCAGTAGCATTTGATAAATACAGTCAGACAGTGAATATCATTCTTTGGTCTATCTTCTGCCTTGATGTGAATCATTAACTTTTTTGATTCTCTCAAGATTTTTCACTTTGATTTCCCTGTGATTTTTACCATCCTTCTCTCCCTAGGAAGAAAGGGAGGGAGGAAGGAAGGATGGATGGAAGAGAGGGGAAGGAAGGAAATACTGTCTCTGGGTCTCTTTTCATTTTCCCACCTCTTGTTTTCTTTTTTTCTTCTTTGTTTATCTAAATCTTTTACAATTTAGCTGAAGTCCCACTTCCAAAAATAAATATTTTTTAAAATACATTTTATTGATTTTTTTACAGAGAGGAAGGAAGGGATAGAGAGTTAGAAACATCTATGAGAAACATCAATCAGCTGCCTCCTGCTCGCCCCCTACTGGGGATGTGCCAGCAACTATGATACATGCCCTTGACCCGAATCGAGCCCAGGACCCTCTAGTGCGCAGGCCGACGCTTTATCCACTGAGCAAAACCGGTCAGTGCCAAAAATAAATATTTTATATCACGCCAAGCTCCATAGTTTTCTTCTCTCTCTAAGCTTCTGATGCAACGCCACGTTTTAGAGAAAAAAATGTTCTCTAATTTGTTCACATGTATTAATGACATTTCCCCAGGTGAGATATAAATATGTATTAGTAAATCAACATTTTAGTTACTCATTGTCTCTCTGCCATCCTTAACTATCTTCCCAGAGGTTATTTACTAAAAATACCTTGGATCGTTAGTAAATGTTTGTTAATTAACCAACCATAGTCCCTTGCTTGGAGTCAGTCCTGTAATTCTACATAATTTCATAAAGATCTAGTACTTAGTACATCTTGATTTTTAAAATATATTGTTAAAACTCATAATTATCTAAGCATTATATCTAGATAGATATAGTTATAGATATGGACATAGCTATAGCTTTAGATATAGATATAATTATAAAACTTTAATTTTCTGGATTTATTTTTATATTATTCAATGTTTAAGAAGGAAGAAAAATATAAGAAAAGAGGCTTAACAAGGTAGAAATCTGACATGTATGAGGTCTAGATCATAAAGTATCACAAAGATCAGGGGAATGTCAACTTCAAAAGCAAAACCCAGTTATTTCACTAGCAAAATTAGTTGAATTGTGAATAGCTGAGAACTGCAATTTGGGATAAGCAAGCTATGGTGAGACATAAGCAAGTCCTAAGAGACAAGGAAGGTTAGCTTTCATTAAGTTTTAGGAGAAAATTGGGGAGGGTTGTTTTGAACAAAAGTTTTTTGGAGAAGAAGAGTTTTAGGTTGTGGCATTTTCTCCTTGGCCATAATTGTACTTTATTGTTGTTGGCACAGAGAGGGGTTTTCCTTCTTTTTATTCAAAGCAGGAGACAAAATTCCTATTGGAGGAAAATGTCTTCCACTGTCAAAACAATTAGTTATGTAGGATGCAAGAAGTGTGTGAGAGGTCCCCCTTCAGGGTTTCCTGCCCTCCTTTTACATACGATTTCCTGTATTTCTTTTCACAAGAGGGAATTAATGGATTGGATGAAAATAATGTTAGTTACAAGCCCATTTTTCAGCATTAATAATATAGGATGATCATTTCACAATGATGAGTTATAAACAACATTTCACAATGATGATAGAATGAAGGAACTTGAAATAATAACCTCAGAAATTATGTATTTCCATCATTCATATTCTAGATAAGATTACTGAAGAGTAAAGGGCTATATGATTTGTGGAGTGTCAGCATAATCTTACGAGTTCCTTAGGGCCCTGACCTATTTTTTTTTTACATTTGACATTATTGTTTTCATAATTCATTATGTCTATATTTTACATATGTGTTTTATGTACATGGAAGTCTCTAAACATTTATTTTTGAAATGTCACAAACTTTCAAAATTATCTGCCTTTTTGTCAAACTATACATGACTGTACATCAGAGTATACTATTCAAACATCTTTGCTTTATAAGTAAAGCCTATTCCCTCCTCCCCCATTATTTTAAATAAGTTATGATTTTTAGAATCACCAGATTTCTCTTTCTAAATATACATGCTTACCTTATTTTGCATGCCAGTTCTCACTAAAGACAGGTGCTAATTTTAAAAAGAGTTGCACTAATTGAAATTTGTCAATGATGTCTTACACACCTGCACTTTCATGTTTTTTCATGAGGCTTTCATAAAAATTTTGCCTTTATTTTCATTTTTTCTGGGCTTTCTATAGAGAGAAGATGATACAATAATCATATTCAATGTTTCCTTATTTATTTTGAATATAAGGTTTATGCTCAGTATGTCTTAAAGTAAATATAAATTGATATCAAATTTAGCCCTTAAGACTTCTGGATGGGAGCAGCTAAGAGTGAAAATTTTTTCACCCTCTATTACTGGGTTTGGTGAGGGAATTAGAGGCAAGTGACATCAGCCTGGAGAGGCAGTTGAAGACAAGGTGTAGAAGTTATCATTAAAAGACACGAACAATTATGTAGTGAAGGCCTGGGAGTGCAGGTTACTGGGGCTCAATGGGGGAAAAGTGGGACATCTATAATACTTTCAACAATAAACATAAATTACACAAACATATGGAAGACAAAGCCCTGGCCTGTGTAGCTCAGTTGCTTGGAACATTATTCCATGCACTAAAGGGTCATGGGTTCAATTCCCAGTCAAGGCACATACCCAGTTTACAGGTTCAATCCCCAGTAAGTGTGCATACTGGAGACAACCATTTGATGTTTCTCCCTGTTTCCCTCTCCCTTCCTTTCTAGCTAAAAAATTAATGAAAAGCATATCCTCAGGTGAGGATTTAAAATAAAAAGAAGACAAAGAAAAAGTAAGAGAGGATCAATGATCTTGGAGTATGCCCACGTATGGAAAATTACAGAAGTTTAAGTGTTATTAGGAAGGTAGGTTCGTAGGGAAGGAAAGAGATGATGACAGGATAGTGAAGAAGACACAGAAATGGATCTTCTGCAGATATCAGCCAAGGCTAGACTTTCCAACACCCCCTCACTTATACTTCCTCCCTCAGGGACAGAATCTAGAAGGGCCATACAGAGGTGTTTATAATGCAACAAGGTAAAGATGGATATAAACCAATCAAATGTGTGTGTGTGTGTGCATGCACACATGTATACACACATGCAGGTGAATGGCTAGATGGAGACATAAATACATAGATGCACAGAAAAAGATGCATAGATACAAGATAAATACAAAGAGAGATCTAGCATTAGTTACCAGAGCACTGAAAATGTGTACTGATAATACCCCATTGTGGTACATTAAACTCAGTTTAAATTAAATAGCATTTGCAAAGCTGTCTTGGTAACCGCACATTTATGCAAATGATAGCTATCTTTTATTGTTATTAATATAATATATAAATTTAAAATTTTGTACCCATCACATGAAACGTGGAGAACTAACACGTGAGTTACTCTCATTTCTGATGGAGTAGTTCCATCTTTTCTAAACCTTTAAATGGAAAATTGAAGAGGACAAAGAAGAAACATGAGAGGGAGAGGTGAGGATGTTATGTGACTGAAATGATGTTTTCTCGCATTGCCTTTGAAAAATAAAAGGGAACTCATGTGGAAGTTTTAAAATATTTTTTGTCTGTATAATTTTAGTCAGATTAAATAAGTTGTCTCTTGACTTGATGTCAGCAAGAATATGTGGGGCCTTATCATAAAGAAAACAAATCATTTGTTACTCCAGGTCCTCGCAAGTCTGTACTTGACTGAAGTTAGTGCATCCTCCTGCGGGGTGACATGCAGGTATGAGTCCCGCTGTGCATTCTGCTTGCTCAGAGCCCGCCTCCTGGAAGAGAGGACTCTGAAGATTGGCCTCTAGTCTAAATGCTAGTTGTCCGGCTACCTCAGTGGCATTGTTTCTGTTAGGTTTGCCAAACAGCGAAAGTAATTTTCTCATATTTGAACTAACTAAAAATCAACATTATCATGATTATTCAGTTATTTTATTAAAAGACAGTACATTTCTCCCTTTAGTGATGCTATTTCCATTATGAAAATATTTTATGTTCAGAATCTGGTCCACATTTGTAAAATAACAAAGCAAGACCAAATGGAACGAGTGGAGAGCAGGCAAGCATAAACACCCAACACAGGAGGACACAAAGTAGGTATTAGGTGTGGAAGGTTTTATTATGACATACTTACTAAAGAATATTTGAAAGTACAGCATAAAAAGTAAACCATTTTAAACATTCAAGTCTGTAGATTCAAAAGCTGGGAGTTTTGAGTTGAGTTACCAAGGTAATTGCCTCAGCTTCCTGTTGGATGAGCATGAATCTTCATCTTTTCTGTCTCTTAATTGATCAATCACCTCATAGATAGGAATTTTAAAAATATGTCATAACATAACTAACCATCCATGTTTTAGAAACCATATCTCAGAACCCCTTTCTGTCTCTTTTTATGCCAGACCTAGGTAATACCTGTATGCAAAATTAAATTGAAACCAGCTATTAATAAGTAGAAGAAAAAATAAATTTTTGTCTAATTATTCATTGAGAGCTTACTCTATGACAGGGTGAGCAGGTAGAGAGATGATAAAAACAGTATCCATATCTTTACGGGCTCTAGTGGATGAAAATGATACAGTGATTTTGTACATTGATGGCTTTCTAGTACTCTTAGAAAGGACTGCATCTTAATGCTATTTTGGGGTCAGAGGATGATATTTGATATTTTTTCCACTCATATCTGGATGTTGAAGGAATTTAGGAAGAAAAATGATCTAAAGAAAAGGCCCCAAAGTCGGAGAATTCACGATGTATAGAGGGGTGATGAATGAACCAGGATGACTGCCTGGGGTTGTGCAATTAACTAAAAGGTATGGGGGATGGTAAGAGGGTAGAATGGACAGACAGCTTAGCAAACTTTAAAAAATGTCTTGTGTAAGAAAATGGACTTAACTCAATTAGGTAAGGACACTCATTAAAGGCATTGAAAATAGGTATGTATTCATATAGATTATAGATACATATGTACATAAATAATCTACTTAGTGCATGGCTGTGTGTACACATATTCATTCTCATATATTTTTCAAGAAAAATCACATCATTATTTTCTGGATTACTTTAACAGCTTCCTAACTAGAATCTTTGTTTCTCACTCCCACTAGTCATTATACCTTTTCTAAAACATCTATCTCTCTCTCTATCATCTATCTCTCTTTCTGAAATAGAAGTTATAGAAGTTGGTGACCAGTTGAAAACAAATATAGTAGGAAAACAGTTGTAGAGAATGACTTCAATGACTCTGTAGCTTAGTAACATGATTAGTGATGCCATTATCAATCAAGATGGAGAGACAGAGCAACTGGGAAAATGAGGGGGAATACTGATTTGGCAAAACATGTCTGTTAACCAAGAGATGATATCCAGTAGACAATAAAAAGATATATGGATGTGAAAGTCAAGAGGAAAGTGAGAATTGAAGCCTGATGTAGATAGGTGAATCAAAAGGGGTATTTTAAATGGATTACATAATTGCCCCAAACCTCAAGCACATTTTGCGACTGTAGTATATTAATCGTAATAAAAGAAACAATGTTCTTACTGGTAAAAAACAACAACAACAAAACAAACAAACACAAGAACAAACCTTAAGCACAATTTTCAGTGAAATGATTTCATGATTTAGAGTACAATATTATAAATCCCTTACAGATAATTATAAAAATTTATTTTAAATATTTTGGGAAGCACAGGACTTGTTTGGAAAAGTCAAGGTAGGGGCTATCACCTTCAGCAAGGTTCCCCCCTGAGGCCCCCAGCCTTTTGGAGAATCCTCTTTGCAAACTTTCCAACCAAGTCCTGTGCTTCCCCACAAACCATTTTGATGCTGACCTGAATAAATATATGTATAATGGGTGAGAGTAGAATGATATATTAATGATGACAATTATATCATTATTGCTTTCAAAAATAGCGTCCTAGAGTCAAAGGTCAAGTAAACAATTCACTTCTGACTATTGATGAAAAAATGAGAATTTTATAAAGTTGACTCAGCCTTTGATTATATATCTAGAAACATTTAAAAAAATTTTGTATTGACTTCAGAGAGGAAGGGTGGGGGGAGAGAGAGAGAAACATCAATAATGTGAGAGAATCACTGATCAGCTGCCTGCCCCCCACTAGGGATCAAGCCCACATCCTGGGCAAATTCCTTGATCAGGAATGGAACTGTGGCCTCCTGATTCATAGGTTGATGCTCAGCTACTGAGTTACACCAGCTGGGCTATATAGAAACATTTATTCTTTAGTGCACATTAGACTTAAGGAATTTAATTCAGTTCCATGTGGGGTTCATGAGTGATAGAAAAGAGAGTAGAAAATACTACATCTCTCAGGTAAATTCTTAGTAGAGAGTGGGCTATAGATACAACTGTTACTTATAATAACAGGTAAAAGTAAGAGGAATGTCCTAAGATATATGAAATTTAATTGGAGTAAATTACAGAGAAAGAGCACAGTAACCTCACTTCTTAACCCCTGGTTAAATATGTTTACACAGTAGCACTTTGATATCTCAGTGTCCTGATTATTGAAAATTGCCCAAGTGTTTAATACAATATTTTGTAGTAAAATATAAATAATAATTTTTAAACATGAGTGCCATTAGGCATTCTATATAAAAACTAATCAGACTTTGTTTAGTTTTTCTTAAGTAACATTTTTGCAAATTGGCAGTATCACTGTAGACAATGGCTCCTTTCTAGAATAAGACAAAATAATTGTGACTGAAAAAAATGTTCAAGGTATTACTTAAAACTCTGATAGTCCCCTATTTTAAAAGAGCATTAAGAATTACCTCAAGCAATTGAAAAACCATGTTACCTTTTCATATGCAAAATAATTGAGGAAATTTCTTTAAGCTAATTATGTATTCCATTTGCTATATGGTTATGAGTACATTGGATCAATACACCTTTTCATAATGTGAAACGTATTTTATGAAATGTTAAAATGGTAAAGCACTTCTCAGACATTTGTGTGACACAAAAGTATGTGAAGTAAAGCCTAGGCTGCCTTGAATAGAATGTTAACTCTAACAATTTTGCCAGTGGCCTCAGTTTTTAACTGTGGTCCGCAGAACAGCATGAGATCAATTAATATACTCACTGGACATTCTGCTTGAAAAGAATAATGCTACAAAGGGTAGCCTATTGAGAGAAAAGTGGGGCTTGGGATGTATAATGTCCATTTCATGGAAAGGGCTTTGGGCTTTGCCTTAAATCAGCTACAATGCACTGCAAAAATGCAAGTGAAGCAGTCAGACTGTCTGTTGATTTATAACATCAAATGATCTGAGCATGCATCTTGGCTTCTTTTTAAATGAAATGCCTTGCTTTGGGAAGATGTCAAGTGTCTATTACAAGGGAAGTAGACCTTCACAAGGGTTTATTCAAAACACACAAACAAGCATAGAGGATCAGTCCTATGGCTGAAGCAATATAGATCTGATTTGTGTGATAGCTTGTACATTTTCAGAAATATAGGTGAATCGTTTTACCTCATAACATTTATACATTTCATATAGATATTACTGAGAAATGAAAGAATTATACTCATTGGTTATATATATATTTTACTTTCCTACTTTCAATGCAGATAAAAACCTTTACAATTAAATTCGTATTTTCCACATGAGCTGGGTTTCAGAAAAAATCCTAGATGATAACTTATTGACAAGTTTAAGTATAATTAAGCCAGTCTGTGGAAGGTATTCATTCATTCATATGGAATGCATGCTTCCTCTCTGGAAAGCATGATTATCAAAAATAATAATGAAAGGTGGAAAGAAATCATGATAATGCAAAATAGGAAGAGCTTGCTGAGGAAGGAAATTTTATCTTCTACCTACCTAGGTTCCTTTTTGACTGGTGTAATTAAATTGACATGAGACAGATTCACAGGAGAAAATCCAATTTAATTTCATACATACATGGGCTCCATAAGAATATGAAGCCCACAGATAGGTAATTGAGGCTTTCATGCTCTTCTGAGCCAAGGAAGAAGGGGTTAGGAGTCTGGGACATCAAAGAGGAGGAAAACCATTTATAGGAAGATGGAAAAACAAATGTTTGTCATGCCATGCAGAGATAGCGAGATACAAGAAGGATTTCAAACAAAAAAAGACTTTGCTATGTTTCTCCCCGTCTGCTGCACCTTGCTCTGACTCCTCATAGTTTTCTCTGGTGAGACATCTCCTTCTGGGCCAGGCTGGCTATCTAAATCTTTTCATCAGGTCTGGGGGGAGGGAGGGGGAATAAAAGCTCTTCCTGAATCTTTGGGGCTTCAATTGTCTTCAGCTCCAATAAACCACATGCCAAAGTGGCACATTCTGGGCAGAATTGTTTGGAACCCCTACAAGCCCATAGTTACAGTTCTTTCTCAATCGTGAAATTTTATTTGCTTCTTTGTTCCAACCTGATTTCTAAGTGTCATTTTTCTTTAAGCCTTGTGTATAGGTTTTAAAATGTAAGCTAGGCAATTGCACTCCTAGGCCTCCAGGGGAGAGTGTGTCCTGGTTGCTGACATTCAGGCAGTTTTCATGTAGAGAAAATATAAATACAAAAGAAAAAATTTCATCCAAATTTCACTGGCACCTATTGAAAGACCACTTCCTCCTTGCCCATCTAATCTAATAAAAGCATAATATTAAAATTAACTATTTCTTTGGGATGCCTAAGCCACGTCCACCAGCCAATTAGAGCAACTGTATGCAAATTAGCCCAGCTAAGATGGCAGAGGCCGCAGCCCCGGAGAAGCCGCACACAGGGGTCCAGCAGGGCAGTGGGAAGACCTCTGCCTCAGGAGCCGGGGGGCGGGAGGAGCAAACTGGCCGATGGCCGCAGCTGCGGGGCAGGAGGAGCGAGCCAGCCTGTGGCCATAGCCAAGGGTGGGAGGAGCAGGGCGGGAGGAGTGAGCCACCCCGAGGCTGTGGCCTGGAATCGATCATCACGGGGCACACTTAAGCCAACCAGTCCCGAGGCTGCAGCCTGGAAAGCGATGGATGGCCAGCGATGGAGGCTTCCGGGTGTGTGCCCTGCAGTGGATTCCAGTCTGATTCCAGGCAGAAGCCAAGGGGTGGGAGAAGTGAGCCCACACTGCTGTCCAGGGGAGGCAGAAGCTGTGCCATTGGTGGATTCCCAAATGGAGGGGTGGATGGTCCAGAGGTGGAGGTGCTCCTGCTTTGCAGCTGCAGTTCCGGGGCTGCATGGGCAGCTGCCACCTGGTTGGGGCTGAGCCCTGAGCTGGGGGTTAATGCCCCCTCCCCATGGAAGCTTTAATGAGGGAAGGAGGGCTGCTCCCTCTCTCACACACACACCACCTCCTGGGCCTACTCTCTTGCTGGCTCCATTTTCTCTGCCACAGGGGCAGGGGTCTCCTGTGAGAGGCCCCATCTCCCTTCAGAGCTGGGGTGAACCCGTGGGAGCCAGGAGAGGGAGAGATGGGCAGGGGGCAGGTGGAGGGAGCAGCAGCCAGGGAGAGTTTTGGTGGAAGTAATCAGGTGGGGGAGGGGTGGAACAGGATGGAGGGAAGAACTTTATAAAAGAATCAGTGGACAGCAGAGTTAAAAAAAGAGGATGTATGAGGGAACTGTAGGGCCTATAATGAAAACCAAGTATAATTGTGTACTGGGGACAGATTTTAAAAGAAGTCAGAAAAGAAAAAAAGATAAATGATAGTGGATAATTAGGCACGTAGATAGCTAGGTATTAAAACAGTGGCAGTAAGTAGAGAAGAATGTATGGCAAAGGTAGGATGAGAGAAAAAGAGGGAGGAAAGAAAAGTTATAAAGGGGGAGCTGGAAGAGCTTAAAAGGAGAATGGGAAGAAGGAAGGAATGGGGGAGGGAGCAAAGCAGGTCAGAGGGAGGAAGTGAAGAAAAAATTAAGGTGGGAAGGGAAGGAAAAGGGGAGGGTGGGCAGGGGTAAAGATAAAGGAAAGAAAGAATGTGGGAAGGGAAGGAGGGTA
>PVJC01001641.1:0-90234 GCA_004026665.1 Murina feae | reverse complement strand
GAGGCAGGCCGCACCCAGCCCTGGCCACGCTCAAAAAAGAGAACAACATGCAGGGGAGGGCAAGAGTCTGAGAGATCATCATAGAGGGGATGCCTGCTCCAAGCCTCCACGGTGTGCCTGGGGGCAGGCCCCCAGCAGGTAGACACACACAGGAGGACTGCTCCGAGCCTCAGATGCGGCTGGGGGCAGGTCCCCAGTGATGACACACACACACACACACACACACACACACACACACACAAAAGGCGCCTGGCAGACTGAGGCCATCATAGGACATCCACTGAGGGGTCCCAGACTGTGAGAGGGCACAGGCCGGGCTGAGGGACTCCCTCCACCCCGAGTGCACAAATTTTTGTGCACCGGGCCCCTAGTTTCTATATAAACCATCTAGATTCACCTATCGTTACGATTCTCTTTATCTCTAAATCTCTTTGTACATGGTACACGTTTTTTTCCGAATAATTTAAAAAGAGTTACCAATATTATGACACTTCACTCTTAAGCATGCATTTCTTGGTCATAAACACAATCTCTTATTGTCATCGTTGGCTTCCTAAGAAGAAACACTCTGAAACAAAGATGTGTGTGTGAAGGGCCCTTGGGATCAACATCTAGGAAAGGGAAGAAAGGCTTGGACAGAGGGAGGGAGTGGGCTGAGATAGAGTCAGTAATGCTGTGGACCAGCACCGGTTCCAATTAGGTCTTAAGCAGCAAGCGAGGATTTATTGAGCTGGCCAGTCAAGGTTGCCGGGAAGAGGCATCGGATACACCACCATCCTGCTACCTAGAAACTATTCAGGGCGAATGCCTCCTCAGTTTCCTATCTTAGAGGAGGACGCTGAATCAAGGATTTGATTCCAGGAAAGACCAGTAGGGAATGTAAAGGTCAACTTGCCCCAGCTCGTTTGCAGCTCAGTAGGACTTACTGCTACTGCTAGAGATAAGAAAATAGTTACGCTCTAGTCAAAACTTATGAGTCTGTATCTTGTGTTGAGAAATAGAGCAAGGAACTTTGTGCGTCACGTTTTTTGCGGTTTTTGTGAATAAACGCTTGCTTCTGCATCTGGTCACTGCTGCAGTGTCAGTCCTCACTTCAGTGGGGTGCTGGCGCTGCAGCCAGCTGGCCAGCTCAATAAATCCTCACTTGCTGCTTAAGACCTAAGTGGAGTCGGTGGTCTTATTCTCACGAATGTTCCTACACAACAGTAAGAGCATCAGCCCGCTCTTTGAGGGGCTCTGAAGCTATGAGGGCACTTCAGAGTTGTGCCAAGTTGGCACGAGGGGAGTGGAGCCTTTACAGTCCCAAGTGACCCGGTAATTGGACATGGGCTGCCTTGGGAAAGGTGAGGCAAGTCTCTTCAGCCTAGGCACACCTTGAAGAGTGCTGACAACTGAGGACTATTTGCTGGCTGTGACTCCAACATCCATGGGAATAAGCCCTCACTCTTGATCGTCGATCTGGGCAGGGCATCCAGTATCGGCTACAGACCACCTCAGTGCCACCTCCTCCATTTAAGTTCTAGGGGCTACTCCTCAGAATTCCTCCCTGAAGGAAACTTGCAAGAGGAAGACTGCAACCCCAATGTATCTGGACTCAGGGCCACAACGATACGCTTGCTCCATCGTTGTGTTTGGGATTCAAAAATTGGCTTTGACCAGGGAGTAAACAAAAAAGCAGGAGGAGCACTATTCACATCAAACAATTTGGGCTTCAGGATAAAAATTCCAAAGTGAATGAAGAAGGGCATTATAACTACACAATTTATGAAAAGCGTGTGATGAGCATAAAACGTTCTGCCCCAAGCCACATAGCAGGTAAATACAGGAAGTAAAAATTATTAGAAATAAAAAGAGAACCTCATGAAAACACAACTTTAGTAGGAGGCTTAATATCTCTCTCTTAAAATTAGTTGCTCTGATAGGGAAAAATAGATACATCAAAGAATTCAAAATATATTCTACAAACTCAAACAAACAAATAAATATTTCTTCAAATACAGAGTATACATTTTATACATACTCAAGCATTCACCAAAATTTATCATCTGCTTGGTCATAAGGAAACTCTTGGAAAACTCAATAAATTAGATATTTCATAAGCTATCTTCTGTGCTCGTCATGCAATAAAGAAGTAAATCATTTAAGAGTTTGCCAAAATGTGCCAATTACTTGGAAACTCAGTATAAGAGACACACTGGTAACTCTCGGATCAAAGGAGAGCAAAAGTGAAATTCCAAATTATCTAGCAAACACTAGGAGACTTCTTGAACAATGTATGGGGGGTGCAAAAAGCTGTACTCAGAGGAAGTTTTATAGCCTTAGGTAACTTTGCCAATAACGCAAAGAACCTCATACTTGCACCTGAGTCAGTTGGAGCATTGCTCTGAATTTGTAGCCACACCCTACAGCCCACTCTTCTTCCCCACCTCTGTTACGTCCTTATGCCCTCTGTCTTCACACGTATTGCCATAGAAGTTGATTCTAATGATTACGCAGAAAACAAGTTTATTAAAGAGACATTGAGTAGCTCACAATATCGTTATGAAGGCTAAAAAGCCAGACTCAAGGTTCATCCGTGCCCTAAACCATACCCAGTTCTGCCTGATGAAGAAACTGCCCACTGCATTCACCTTCCCTCCAAAGCCATGACCTTGACCTTGAAGCCACTGCTGGGACTGCCACCATCAAAACTCATTGCCTCAGTCACCTGGGCCTATGGAAATGGAAAGACCATGCAGGACTCCCCAGGTGGCTTCCTTCCCATTCATTCCACGAAGGTCAAATCCACAATCTTCATAGTAAGGGAAGCTGGGAATTCGAGTTCTGATTAATTTCTCCAAACACAAAAGAGCTACTCAAAAGATGATGGGAAGTGATGAATAAGACAGAAGTCTATTTCACGCAATGAAACAGATATACCCCTCATGAGGCAGATAAAAGATAAGTGCAAGAGAACAAAATGTGTAGGAAATAGTTCTGGCATAAGGGATTATCTGGAATAGTGCCGCTCCATAGAAACATAACGCAAGCTGTGTACATAATTAACATTTTCCTGGTAGCTACGTTACAAAGAGTAAAGAAAGAAATATGTGAAGTTCATTTGAATACTTTATTTAACCCGGTATATCCAAAACATTCTGATTTTACATGTAATCAATATAAAAGTTATTAATAAGACATTTTGCTTTTTTTTTTTTGCCTTGGAAATCCAGTGTATGTTTTAAACTCACAGCCCATTTCAATTCAGAGCAGTCACATTTCAAGTGCTCACTAGCCACATACGGCTAGAGGCTACCACCCTGGAGAGTGTAGAGAGAGAAGAAATAAAATCGGAACCTTGTTTCATCTTATTTACATAAAAATAAATTCCAGCTGAATCAAAGACTTAAATCTAAAAAATAAAGCCACGAAGATCTTAGAAGTAAATATACCACACTACATCTACTGAGCACTCAATGAGATCTTTCTGTCCACCTACAACACAGATGGCAAGTGCAGGGTTAATTTCTATATCTACAAAGAGCTTTTGCAAATTCATATCAGAATCAGAATGGTCAGAAGCTATCACTAGACTATTTTTTTTTTTAAACCCAAACGCAGAATAAACCTAAAAAGATGTTCAGCTTCCCTAGGAGCCACGGAAATACAAATTAAAAAACAATGAAGTATCACTTCATTCACATCAGACTAGCAATTTGGGAGCATGGTAACACCTGCTACAGGCTGGGCAGGGACTGTCTTCATCACAACCCAGTAGTTAGGACCTTGTTAAAGAGCAATCTGGCAACATTTATCAAAATAAAGCAACTCCATATATTCTTCGAGCCAGCAATCCGTCGCCTGAGAATCCAGCCCATAGAAATAAAAGCACTGGAATGTATGTAGATCATATCAACAGTGATCATGGTGGCAATAAAACCCTAAAACCCAAGTGCTAGGCCCATAGGTAGAATGGTTGAATAAATTGTGGTACATTTATATCATAGCGTGTTGTAGCACCATTAACAAAGAATGTCTTAAACGTCTATGTACTGACTTGAAGGGGCTTCCATCTTCCATCTCTGCGAGATGCAAAGAAATGGCGCAGCCAACGTGAAATGGCTCAGCCAGTGTGGCTCAGGGGTTGAGCATCAACCTATGAAGTAGAAGGTCACGGTTCGATTCCCGGTCAGGGCACATGCCCGGGGATTGGGCTTGATCCCCAGTGTGGGGCCTACAGGAAACAGCCGATCAATGATTCGTTCTCCTGATTGATGTTTCTATCCCTCTCCTCTCCTCTGAAATAAATTAAAAGATATTTTTTAAAAGATGCAAAAAATGTACAAATTATGATTCCAGTGTTGTAAGAGACAGGGAGAGAAATCGACTTTATATGTACATCTTATTTCATGAGTATAAAGGAAGATAAGAAGGATATAGTCACCCTGCAGGCAAGATTTCCGGTGGGGGGGGTGGGGGGGAGAGGAGGAGAAGCAGGTGGTCCTGATAGAAAAATGGGAAGGGGAGGAAAGAAAAATATGAGGCTAGGAGAAAAGCAAAAAGGGGGAAAGGTTAAAAGAAATAACTATTATTTCAAGTAAGGACGATTTTGTGAAGTTATCATGTGTATTTGAAAAGGGTAAACATTTTTCTCCATGTTAATCTATTCAAATAAAGCTTGCTAATCATGATATTCAAGTCCTCCCAGTTCCTTATTAGATTTTCTTGACTCCTAGTTCTGTAGATTCCTGGAAATTAAAGTTTCCCACAAAGCTGTGGATTGGTTGTTTTCTCCTGAAATTATATCAGTTTTTGTATCACAGATCTCAATCTGACATTACTAGGCCCAGGCAAGCTTTATAAAGGCTAAACCTATTGGTAGGTTGAATATCTTATCAATATATTTTTTTGTCTTTTCAAATAATACTGATTATTTTTGCCTTGCATTTTTTCTACTGTTTTTGTGTTTCTTTTTCATCCCTCCTGTTTGAATAGTTGATAGCATTTTATTTGTTCCCAATTAATTTGTCTTCTAATGACGTGGAATATATATATTCATTCTCTTCCTATTATATATATTTTTGAAACACATAGTTAAGCATATTCTTAATCAACATCTAGAGTTAAATAATATCTATATCTTCCTACTAAATAGAATGGAAATTTCAGCATGCTATTACTTCTCTCTCCTTCCTCCTTTCCAAACTGCAAGCCTCTCCATCCCATGTGATCATCTCAAATTTTAGTTAGTCATTATAAGAAAAGATATTTATTTTATACTTATAAATAAACTTTGCTGGTTTCCTTAATTACCTCTGCTTCTTATACCCCACGTTTTCTTCCTGGATTCATTCTTCTAACCAGTGGGTTCTCAACCAGAGGCTATGCCACACCTCTTTCTAATGTGGGGTGTTTTATGTTGTCACAGTGAATAAGGAAGGATGCTGCTGGCACTTAGTGGATTGCATTGTGTGGATCAGTCTTACACAATAAAAAATGGTCCACCCAAAATGCCACCAGTGCCCTGTTGGGAAATGCTGTTCTACATGGACTGTGAGTTTAAACTTTTGAAGTCCATTTGTGTCTTAAAATGTCTTTAAGATGCTCTCACATCTGCTTGATAGCTTGGTTGGGTAAAGAATCCTAAATTCACAAGTATTTCACCAGAGAACTTTGAAGATAGCGTTCTGTCGCCTGGCTTACAAAGTTGTAAATGAGAAGAAAGATTGAGGTCAGTCTTATTCTCATTCCGTCCTTGATTACTTTTTTCCCCACTCTGGAAGCTTTCAGAATTTCATTTTTATTCTTAGTGTCCTGAAATTTCATCACCATGTACTTAGATGCAGGTTGTTCTACATCCTTTCTGTCACTTACAGGAATTACCTCCTAGGTCCTCTCAAAATAAGAGCTTTGTGTTATATTGAATTATAATAGCAGCCAGCTATCAGATACAGCAGGGGTTACTTGAGCCTCCTGTGAGACCAACTCTCTGCCTCTGACAGAAAGAGAAGAAAAATGACTAAGTTCCAAATAAATTTCTTGAATTATTGCCTCTCCTTCCTCTGTTTTCTTCTCTCATTGTGTAGCTCACATCAAGGGACAGTGAAACTTTTGTATCTGTCCTTCATGTCTTAACACTTTGTTCAGACTTTCCATTTATTTATTCTTTTGCACAGCATTCTGGGAGAATGCCTTAGTTTGATCTTCCAGTTCACTGATTAGCTCTTCAGTCCATTTTGCTATCCAACCCATCTATTGAGATTTTTTTTATTTTAAAACGAATTATTTTTCTTTCAAAAAGAATCAAACTTGGTAGTTTTTAAAACCTGTAGGTGCTTTACAAAATTTGATGCCATAGATTCTTTCATTTGTCCAAGATAGGAATGGTGCCTATTCTATGGTCTGGTTCTATTTGCTCTCTTAACTCAGGTTCATCATCTGTTAAGCAGGGATAATAATCCCTACCGCTCTGTCACTGTGATGATTAGAACTAACATAACATGGTACCTGGCACACAGGGCACTGAAATACCTATTTAATGAAAAAACAAAGCAAAATAATATATATAAAACACCTGGCATGTACATAGTCAGCGCTCACTAAGTGGAAGCATATTACTATTATTATCATTATCCTCATTATTAGTATTCGCTGAGACAATGGCATTCAAGGATTTTACATTCTTGTTTCAGTATGAGAACATCCACCACCCTTCCCACCCCCAGATCCACAACATGGACTGCTTTGTGACTTTGCAGAGGCACGAATTTGAACTACAAGTTCCAAGGCTGGTGAGTAGGAGTGGGAATGTGCCCAGCATCTGTCTCCAAAAATGGCTGTATGATTCTATTTAATCCATGAAGCCAGTTAGCCCTCACCACCCACCCTGAAAGGCAGACGTCATTACCCAGTTTCATAGGAGGATACATGGGAAGAAATGACAAGCTCTAGTCGCAAGGCTGTGGGCTAGGCAGTCAGACAGATGGAGTTTTCTGACTCAAGAAATGAACTCTCCGAGCTTCGGTTTCTTCTTCTGTATGATGGGCCTTGCAGTTGCCTTTTTTGTCAGTTCTTTTGAAGTCTACCCATCACTCTCCTCTCAATGCCAGTGCAAATGCACTGTGGCCTCTTCCAAGGGTTAGAGCCATTCAGGGTGAACTCTCACCTCATTTCACTACTCTCTCATCCCTTCTTTCGCCAAAAGCACTGGACTTTGCTGGGAAGTCAGCTCATTGTGCGTGCCTCCGCCCCCACCACCAGATAGGGAGCGACTTGAGAGAAGCACAGGAGGCGACCATAAGATGACTTCCCAAAAATCTTAGAAATGAGGCTGCCCTCTGATAATTAAATGATAAAACAAACAAACAAATGGGATGGAAACAGAGATTTAGAATGCCACCGTGTGGTTAGTAAGCTGCGGCCTCTCTGCTCCAAACCCATCTTGCCATCCCCTGCTTTGTGATGCTGGGGCTAGGCTTCTGAGAACTGCTGTGTGGCTTTGCCAGCAGCTCCCTCCCGGTCTCTGCTAATGTGGGTGCTTGTGGGCAGCTGCGAGCCTGGAGGAAGAAATGGACTTGCTCCTTCCTGTTCCCGTGGGAGTCCTATGCGCATCACCCCAGCATCACTTATTCACCTTGGCAGGTAAATCCGGTTCAGTTTCCCCCACATTTGCAGAGAGCCTCCTTATGCCCCTGCAGACACCAGCGCAGGCTGAGCAGCAGCCCTTCCTCAGCTGAGCTCCTCACGGGTCCTCCTCTGAGCTCAGAACCCCAGCACAAGCTGGCCAGTGAGCCCCCTCAGAGGGCTGAGTTTCAGGAACCTCACGACTGTCTCTAAGTTTTAAGAATTCCAAAGTCTTTCCTTCGTTTCTTCGGCCTTAGAGACAGTGGGTATGATGCTTCCTGCAGTCACTAAATCTGTGAAACCAGAGAGAGTCCTTTCAATTCTTTTTTAGATCCCTACTTGACAACATGATCCTAGTTGACAATTCTATATATATTTTATTAATTTTTTTACAGAGAGGAAGGGAGAGGGATAGAGAGTTAGAAACACTGATGAGAGAGAAACATCGATCAGCTGCCTCCTGCATACCCCCTACTGGGGATGTGCCAGCAACCAAGGTACATGCCCTTGACCGGAATCGAACCTGGGACCCTTGAGTTCGCAGGCCAACGCTCTATCCACTGAGCCAAACCAGTCAGGGCAGCTGACAATTCTTTATATTGATTTCTCTCTTACCTGGTGTCGTTTCTATCTCCTGGCCAGACCCTATTCAACACATCCCCTTGAAGGAGTGGACCATCCTCCAGGACAAGAAGAGACTGTGCACCTGAATGCAGGCATAAAACCTCCAAAGGAAGAAGGTGTCCTTCAAAGGGGGTTAGTCAGCCATATAAGCCTAGATCAGTGAGAGTCAGCTGCACAAACCCAGCAGGACATCCTCAGCTAAAGGCAAATCATCACCATCTCTAGCCCTGATCACAGCAACCAAGAGAGTTTTTTTTTTTCAAAATTTAAATCAAATCATGTTATTGCCTTGCTTATAACTCTAGTGGATTCCCAGTGCACCGAGAACAAAAGTGAAACTCTTCACAGCAGAGCTGACAAGAGGCCTTGCATTAGCCTGCTTCTTCCTCACTTCCTCTTCCCTTTGCTTTTATGATCCAACCACCCAGTTCAAGCCAGGATCTCTCCTACCTCCAGATCTCGCCACATTGTTGGAATACCCCATCCTCCACCCTTCACCTGGAAAACTCCTATTCGTCTGTCAAGTCTCCACATCATCCTCACCTCCTCAGAGAGGACCTCCATGATCACGCAATCCTTCTGCTTTAGCTGCCAACATGTAGAGAAGTGAACCTAATCATTTTCCCATATCACAATTTGTAATAATATATCTGATTTGTCTGGCTTTTGTTTGTTGTCTATCTCCCCTGTGGGGCTATGAATGCTCTGAGGATAGGAAGTGCATTTGTTTTGCTCACCGCTGTATAACCAGTGGCTGGCTTACATTGAGCACTCAACAAATGTTTATGAAAAGAACAGATAGACTCTTGGGGGACAGGCAGTCTTCCTACAATAAACAGGAGCTTCTCCAGATGGTCTCCTCCCTCAGCCAGACCTCCAGGCCTTCTGGCAAGAGTGGGCCTTCATTTCTTCCACGATGGCTGCCTCAGCTTCTCAACAAATAGGCAGGTGCTCTGTCCAAACCCAGTTCAATAAAACTCATGTAGGTGCCTATAGGAGCAAGGAAACCCCCAGCTGTCACCCAGGCTCTGATCTCTTGGGCCAGGCTTACAATTAGGGGGATGTAGGCAAGGGATGGTGAGAGAGGGTCTCTGTGTTAGCAAGGTTCCTCCCCCTGCTCCTTCTCCCCTCCCCCTCTGGCCCCCAGACATATAAGCACACCCACACTCAGAGCTTTAGATGTTGGAAGGCGATCTCCTACGCCAGCAGAAGGCGCTGGTCTCACTGGAGGCTCAAGTAACCCCTGCTGGGTCTGATAGCTGACTGCTCACCATGGTCTCCAGTCCCTGCCCCCCACTTCCATCTCTCTCCAGGCCTCTACTCACACAAATATACGATAAGCCCCAGTTCCTGGAAGAACGATCTTTGTAAATTAAGTTATCATGAGTTATGTGAACCCCCCAACCTGCAAGAGCCCATGCTAGACTGGCTGTCTGCCTCCTGCCCTTCGTTTCTCACTTAAAGAGCCAAGTCACCATGAATTTTCTTAATGATACTTTATGCGCCTGTGTTAGTCATTTTTCTTCTCTTTCTAGCAGAGGCAGAGGGTTGTCTTAAGGGAAACAGCACAATGTTGCAGAAAAGACCCAGGCCTTGAGATTAGACAGAACTGGATTTGAATATTGGCTTTTCCACCCCACCAAATGGTCTCTACCCTTCTGTGCCTGTTTCCTCATCCTTAAGATGCAAATCGACCAAATGGCAGAACAACCGGTTGCTATGAACTTCACTGACCACCAGGGGCAGACACGCAACCCAGGAGCTGCCCCCAGCCTGCAGATGCCACAGAGGGAGGCGACTGGTGGCGGCAATGGGGGGAGGTGGGGAGAGGGCGCGTGGGGCCGGTGAGTAGGCGGTGCTAGGCCAGCCAAGGTGGGTGCCAGCGGGGGACCACTCAATCATCCCACCGGTCACCCCACAGATCAGCCCTGATCACCGGCCAGGCCTAGGGACCCTACCTGTGCACAAATTTTATGCACTGGGCCTCTAGTTTGTATAATAAAGGCAATAAGACTTTATTAGGAATGTGAGGATCAAATGAGATAAATCATGTAAAGACCTTAACACAAAGTATCCTATGGCCAGCCTTCGTAAGTGTTTTAAAATAAGAACAATGTGAAGAATGAACTACCCAGGTATACCTTTTTCAGTGAGTGGAATAAAGAAACGGACACATACTTTGGAGTCAACCTACCCATACTTTGGGTACCAGCCAGGCTGTGTGACCTTAGCAAGCATCTCTGCATTTCTAAACCTCAGTCTTCCTCATGCTCTATAGGAGGTTGACAGTTTTAAATGAGTTGATACATTTAACAGTCCCCAGCACAACTCATTAGATACTGGTTCCTTTCCTTTTAGCACATAAACATAGGTTTTGACATTTATAAGCAACCATATCAGAAATCCTTCTTGTAATTTGTTTATTCAATGATGCAATAAATAGCATACTGATCACATATTATGTACTAGATATGCTCTACAACTACATGCTGGGATACAGTTAGGAACAAGACAGTCAACATTCCTGCTGCTGCGGAGTTTACAGCAAATGTGGAAGTCAGAAAACAAAACACTAATATGACATCAAGTGCTATGAAGAAGATTGAAGCTAGCTAAGGGAGCAGAGTGGGGTTAGAGGGGCTGGATTAGAGAAACTAGAGTAGTCAGGGAAGACTTCTCTGAGGAGGTATTAGAGCATGACCTAAACAAAGTGAAGGAGTAAGCCATGTAGTGATCAGGGGGAAGAGCATGCCAGGAGAGGGAAAAGCAAGTGCAAAGTCACAGAGGAAGGAAGAAACTCTGTTTGAGGAATTAGAAATTAGACCCATAAGATTCCAACAGAGTGAGCTAGGGGGAGACCATGAATAGAGTAAGTCAAAGTAGTCAAGTGCCCGATGAGCTAAGGTCTTGCAGACCATGGGGAAGATTTCATCTTTCTGAGTCCCCAGCATTCTACAGATGGGCCATACTACAGCCGAGGTGGTGCTGATGGGAATGACAGAAGCACTGATGTTATAGGTGCAAGGGGGTAACTGCAAGAGCAACATTTCTGAGTAGGTGAAATGGAGTCTAGGGTATCCCTGCAGGGTTGCCCTTACAGAGGATCAGAGAAGGCACATTTATGGTAACAGGAGAGAAGGCAGAGCACTCAGGTACTGATGCAGGAGATCGGTGGATTTGGCAATGAGAAGAGGACATGGTTTTCTCCTTATTGTTTTTTGTTGTGTATGTTTTTGTCAAAGAGACAAGAGAAGGTCATTAACTAAGAGTGAAGAGTTGAAGGCAGAGGAGAGGAGACGATATGAGACAGGCTCTGGGTGAGTGGGAAGTACACTGACCATGGAAATAGGTACTGTAGGATCACTGCAGGGTGGGAGGACCCACTTGAGCCAGAAAGGTTCTGTTTTTCTCTGGCCCTAGTCCACGGCTGTGTACATGTGTGGGACAGGCAGTGAGTTGGGGCTATGCACTGTTGAGATTTTTCCAGGTGAGTAGATGGAGAGATAAGGGGTTATGGGGTTCAGGGTGAACACATTGAGTGATTATAGTGAAGACTAGGGTTCTAAGCTGGGGAAGGAGGGAAGTGAGACCACAAAGGGAATGATGAACTATCCAAATGTGGAAGGTCAGTGGCTTAGAGAACTGGGAGGGATATTTCAATACATTCCAGTTTCAGATGTGATTTTAGAAGAATTTCAAAATACTACAGATAATATACTCACACAGTAAGTGCTTATTGAAGACCTATTATAATTTTTAAAACTGCCTACAAGTTATTGAGCACTTATTATGTGCCAGATGTTGTGCTAAGTAGACCTTTACTGTATCTCATTTAATTTTTACTATGCATTAAGGTCGGTATTGTTATCACCCCATTGTGCAGATGAGGAGACTGAGGTTCAGAGAAATGTAGTAATTCCACAAGAATGCACAGCTGGTAAGTAGCAGAGAGCTCTGTATGGTTACAAGGCCCAAGGATCTTTTTAAAAAAAATAATAATAATGCTTGAGATTAACTTTATTTTTTATTTTTACTTTTAATATGTTTTATTGATTTTTTTTACAGAGAGGAAGAGAGAGGGATAGAAAGTTAGAAACATCATTAGGCTGCCTCCTACACACTCCCTACTGGGGATGTGCCCGCAACCAAGGTGCATGCCCTTGACCAGAATCGAACCCAGGACCCTTGAGTCCACAGGCCAATGCTCTATCCACTGAGCCAAACCAGTCAGGGCAGGCCCAAGGATCTTAACTACTGTGTTCTATCATGTGCCAGACACTGTGCTGGGTTTATGGAAACATGACATTCAGATTCAGGTAATTCTCCTCCTCGAGCCCAGCCTGAAAACAGGGCACCTGGCCTCAGCCGTTCAGGGGTAGAAGCTGGGAGTGGAGGTGGAGAGATCTGGAATTCTTCCCTCGTGTGCAGCCTTGATAGAGTTGTCAATCAAAGCGCCCACCCTCCTTAGCTAAGGGGAGGACATGTTATCTGAGCTCAACCAATGGGACTTGTTCCAGAGGCTTTGACATTGACCAAAGAAAGATCAATAAAGGGGAGAAAAAGATGGAACTGATCTATGTTGGCCATCTAAACACCCAAAGTGTCTCCAGTCTCTGCTCTTTCCTAAGCCTCGTTCTCCCGCTTCAGGCCACCTCTGAATTCGGCACTGGCCTGCCAATAAACTCCTTTCCTGCTACGGTAAGCCAGAATTGGTTCCTGACTTGCAATGAAAGACTCTGCACTGGCATATCAGGAAAAAAAGACAAAGTATTGTAAAGCTAAAGTGAATGATTCACTCCTTGGAGAAAATATGCACTGAGCAGGGTCAGACTAGGGTGAGGCAAGTGAGGCACCATGAGCACAAACTTAGAGGGGCTTTCCCTCTCAGGGTTGTGCAAGTGCAGGGCTGGCCTAACAAGCAGGTGCCCCCCCTCCCCCCCCCCAAAAAAAAAAATAAAGGTTAGTGGCTTAAAGGACAGATTATTTCTCTTCCACAGGAGAGTATGAAGTACTCCATGTGATCATTCTGGGGCACTGGCACTTCTATGTTGTGGCTCTGTCACCCCCCAGCACATCCTCATCGTAAGGTCAAGGCTGGGCCCAGCCAGGGAGAAGGCGGAAGAGCGGGGAGGAGACAGGCCCTCGGACTAAAGGCCTTGCCTGAGTTTCACACATCACGTCCACTGGCAAGGACTTAGTTACTCACTTCAAGGAAGGCTGGGAAGTGAAATTAGCCGGGCAGCCATGCGACTGTAAAAGGCAGTGGGAAGGGGTTTCAGCGGGCAGCTGGCAGGTGCCACTGCAGTCATTGTGCACAGGGAACCTATTTTCCAGCAGCTTCTAGTCTCAGTACTGTTAAAGGCTGCTGGGTAGAAGCACCATGGTGGCTCAGAGAGGGAGAGGTGTTCATGGCCCGGTGTGACAGGGGCGAACGTGCCTGAGGAGGAGTAACCCCTGGGGTGGGTAATGGTAAAATGAACGCAGCCAGTCATCCTTCCGTGGGACAGGCAGGAGAGCTGCTAGACCAATGGGGAGCCCTCATGTCCTCTCACAACACCCTGTGGGAGACAGAGGATGCGAGGTGAGGGGACCTGGATCTGACTTCCAGTTCCTGCACTAACCTCAGGCCAGTCTTTAATGTTGACGTGCCTTAGATTGCTCCTTTTGAAAGGATAAGGCTGATAATGGCATCATTAACAATAATAGCACATCAATAATAACGCATGGTAGTATGAATGATAACAATGTGGATGTGAGGATCCCACAAAGCAATAGTCTATGAAAGGCTTTGGTATCCAGCCAAGTGTAGACCAGGGCTGGGCAAACGACTGCCATAGGCCACCACCGGTTTTGTAAATAAAGCTGCAATGGAACACAGACACAATCACTTGTTCATAGGTTGTCAGTGGCTGCGTTCACGCTAAACGCACAATTGAGTGGCCGGGACAGGGACCGCGTGGCCAAAAGTATTTCCGATCCCGACCTCTGTGGGAAGTTTGCTGATGACCTCTGCAAGGACTGTGGCCTCCAACTTCCTTGAAACAATGAAACAACACACGTGAAACTGCTTTGCGGGCTGGTGAGTGCCATGCAAGCGGCACTCATTATTGAGTCCCCTGGCTGAGTGTCGATCCGTTTCATTATTGAGTCTCCACTGAGCATCTGTAAACGGACAACTAAATACCTGCCGCTCGGAGTTGCTGTACGGATCTGTGAAATACAATGGTTAGAGCATAAACTTCGGAAGCAAACAGGCACCAGCTGGTGTCTCCTTCTGCCCGCTCCCACCTCTGTGACCGTGGCCTCTCGGAAGACCCGCGTCCTCCTCCTCTCTAACAAGGGGACCCGCATCTTCCCCCCTCGGAGTTGCTGAGTGTCACGGGAGGTGGCAGGGGAGGTGGCAGGAGCGAGGTCGTGGCGCCCTGCCCCCATCGCAGTGGCAGTGACAAATGCCACCGCCCACGGGTCTCTACCAACAGCTCCGCTGAGCTGCACCCCCTGCCTCGGCTCGGCGCCCACGGCCAGCCCTGGTGCCGGCATAGTTAGCTCCGTCTCGGTGGCCAGCAAGCTCACAGCCTCTGACAGGACCGTTATCCGGCGCCGGGCACGGGTCCGAGCGCCACAGAGGACAAGCTGGCACTCGAAGCCTCTGACTCCTCCCAAGGAATGGAAGCCTCTCCCGGCACCCCCTTTTGGCACGCTGGGGTGTGCCAAAAGACAAGTTTGCAGGGGGGGAAATGCTGCTCTTGCATTTGCCGAGAAATGCATTCCTCCAGATCCCATGACCCGCCGAGGGGAGAAAGGCCGCCTGTTTCTTTAAGAGGCCTCCGCTCGCCGGGCGGAGACCCCCGGCGTTTCCCGCGACAGCTGGGCCCGCCCTTTCTTGAGTGACAGGCCAACAACCTAATTGAAGGAAGAGGGTTCAGCGTGACGGCGAAACGGAGCAATAGAAGCCCGGCTCAGCCTTGCGCGGGGCGGGGCCAGGGAAGGCGGGGCGGGCGGAGGCCGGAGGAGCGGCGGCAGCGAGACCCCAGCGCGGGGAGCTGGGCCTAGGTCCGCGCCCCGGTGAGTGAGGGGCGCGCCGGGGGCCGGGTCGTGGCGGACGGCGGAGAAGGGCCTGGCCCTGAGGACGCAGTGGGGAGAAGCGCGTTCGGGCTGCGAAGGGGCCGGGGCTGCTGCGCGCGCTCTCCTGGGGGCTGAGGGGCTGGAGCGGCCGGGCCTCGCTGCACCGGCGGGCTCGCAGCTCCTAAGGGGCCGCGGCCAAGCCGGTCCGCCCGGCTCGCGGGGGCGCCGAGTCCCTGACTAGGAAGGGGTGTCCGGTGGGAAAGAGGGCGGGCCGCGCCGTGAGGAGCGGGGGCTGGGCCGGAGGGAGGCGGGGGAGGAGGGTGGAGCCGGGGGCGCGACGGGAGCTGGGGAGGAGGAGATGCCGGAGGGCCGGGCTGGGAGAGGCCGGAGGGCCCGAGCGTCCGGGGCTGGGTGGCCCGTGCTCCAAGCCCGGGAGCCCTCGACGTCGCCGCGCCGCCGCCCGCCCGCCGACCGGCTCGGAAGCCGCGTTCCCTTCCCTTCCCTCGCGGCTCAGGCCTCTCTCGCCGGCCGGTCCCGGTGTCCAGCTGACCCGCCCACGTGCCTCGGCCCTCTCCCGTGGGCCTCGCACGGTGGCCGGGGGCCTCTTTCCAAAGTGCAGATCCGATGCGGACACTGGGCGCCCGAAGGGTCAGCCCCGTCCCCCCACCGCCTCTCCTTCCTCCCGTCTGCGACTCCCTCCCGCTCAGTCTCCTCCCCTGGACGCCCTCAGCCCCCAGGGTCTTGACACTTGGACTTCCTGCTCCCGGGGCCTCTCTTGCCGCCGCCTTAGTCCAGGCAGGTCCCCATCCTTCCAATCGCCGTTCAGGTCTCACTTCCTCGAGGCCTCCGCGGCCGCCGCCCCCCCTCCTCCCCGCAAGGGAACGCCCGCTGCGGCCCCTGGTGCTGCCCCCTCGCACCCTGGCACCGCCGGGCGTGGCCCTGATGTAGGCGAGCACTCACGGCCCTCTGCCCGCCAGGCCACAGGTTCACGAGGACGAACGCAGTGCCTGCTCTCGCTCCTTGTGCCTCCGGCATGGTGCCCAGGGCCGGGCACTGGGTGTATTTATTTAAAAAGTGATGGAGGACTTGGCTGTGGCGGGAGGAAGGGTGTGGTCCCTTATGTCCTGCCAGTGGGGGCAGGACACCCACACTGGCATGCTTGTGTGCCAGGCTCCGTGCTGCAGCAGTGCTGTCCGGTAGAATACAATGCAGTACAAATCATTTAAAATTCTTCAGTAGCCACATTAAAAAGAACCAGGTGAAATGAGTTCTTGTAATGTTCACTTAATATATTCTAAAGTGTTATTTTGACATGTAATCGATGTAAAACCATTACAAATTAGATAGTTCACATTTCTGTGTGTAATACCGAGTCTTTGCAGTCTGGTGTGTGTTTTGCACTCATAGCCCATCTCAGTTCGTGGTAACCGTATTTCAAATGCTCAATAGCCGCACGTGCTAGGGGCTGCTCTGTTGGGCTGTGCAGTGCTAGGAGCTTTAGATACCTGTGACAGTGGATCTGTCCCCTTTTGACTCTAAAGGCGGATAAAATGCCACAGGTATATAAAGTATTATCTGCACTTGACTAGCAAAAATGATGGAGCTCCTAAAAGTTACTTTGCCTGCCAGCGATCATTTGTGAGTAGAGGAGGCAAGATGAGGACGAGGACTCCCATCTGTTAATATGGAGTCTGTCAGTACCCTGTGCTGCCTCTACGGGGTGCCAAGGAGGTTTGAGGGTACAGGAAGTGGGACTACACTTACTGGAAACGGTGGTATTCCTGGTATATTGCATGTTCTGTCTTGTTCCATTGCAGAGATAACATTTCTGAATGCATATTTGACGCAGTTGAAGGAAAAATCCGGCAAGTCCTTCTTTAACCCAGGCACCAGACCTCAGCACAGCTGCACCCTCAGCCTGGGCCCAGGCTCTGGATGGAACAGTGCACCCCCTCAGCATCTCAGAGGTGCTGAGTGCTAGGCTGGAGTTAACAGTCAGGCTGTTCAGTTCAGTAATTGCTCGCGGAGTGAGGTCCTCACTCCGTGAGGCCAGCGCTGTCCTAGGCCATTTAGGATGACCAGGAGTGTAAGGCACAGCCTTCATCTTTAGGATCTTACCATGTACTTGCAAAAACAGTGATCACAGAATGATTAGATGGTGTGCAAGACACGTGGTGATGAGGAACCAGAATCAGTGATGTGCAGAGACTGCAAAGTGGCTCTTTCTAAGCGAAATAGTGCAAAGTGTTTAATTTGAATTTCTTCATGCAGGGCGGGTACTTTGCAGTTTGCCACCATCCCTACATAGATGCTGCTTGACTTAATTTACTTACTTAGCTGGCTGCTTAAGGTTTTTACGGGTTTGGATGTTTTTTGGGGGAGAGAGTGTCTTTTGTTAATCCTCTTCCTCCCCCCTCCCCCCAAAGGATATTTTTTTCTAGAGAGAGTGGAAGGAGGGGGAGAGACAGAGAAGAAACATCCATGTGAGAGAGATTCATCGATTGGTTGCCTCCCACATGGGCCCCAACCAGGGCAGGGGATAGAGCCTGTAACTAAGGTATGTGCCCTTGACCTGAATCAACCCTGGGACCCTTCTGTCTGCAAGCCAACGCTCTAACCACTGAGCTACCGGCTACGGCCATGCTTATGGTATATGAATTTGTAACCCCATTAGACATGCTGATTTTAGAAGAGAGTTACTGGGAGGGATTTGTTGAGCACCTGTTATGTGCCATTGTATTGGACACAGCTCTGGAACGGGCTGTAAAACGCCCCAAGATTATTCTGCTAGAAGAAAATAATAATACTAGAACAACACAACCAGCAGTGCTTTGCCTTTTATATTGATTTTTCTCCCTTTCACATATGTTCCCTCATTTTATCATCATTATACTTCAGCCTAGCAAGCAGGGCCCTTTTATGCTGGTGAAACATGGTTACAATGTTTTTGCAACTTCTTCAAGTTCACAGTTGGAATTCTGCTGACTCTGTGTCAGATATTATGCTTAAATGGTTTGCATATATTATCCCACTTAGGTTTCCAAGAACTTTATAGAGTAGGGTTGATGCTAATCCCCATTTTATAGCTAAGGAAATTTATCAGTGAGGAAATCCACTCCAGAACACATGCTCCTGTTAAGCTGCACTGTCTCACTAGAAGGTCAGCGTCGGAAGAGACCTCAAAAGCCTCTTGTCCAGCCCCTCAGTAGATCGGGACCTGAAGTCTAGAGAGGCTTGTGCTTGTGTGCAGTCAGGTCTCCTGTGCTCCAGGGGGAGGCTAACCCACATGGATGGCCCACGCCTTCTTCTGTCCCTCACTGGTGGTGTGACCTTGCCAACTTGTCTGGACCTCTGTCCCCTTATTTGTAAAACGAGAGGGCTTGGCCTGATTGTACAAAAACAATGCTGTGTTGGTATGGTTGGCATTGAAGGAGTCAGGCCCTCAGCCCAGATGTCTCAGCTCCCCACGCGCCTTCCCTTTCACCGCTCCGCCTCCCAGTTGCAGCATGGCAGCCTGTTGAAGGAAAACCATCTCTTAAAGTTCATCTGCGCTTTCCATCTCCGTTTCTGTTCCTTTGATTGCCGAAGACGGAAGCCAGTGTCTGTAAACACTGACCCTTCTAAACCATTTCCTCCATTATAGTTAGGGGTTCACAAGGTCCAGGCTGTGCCGAGCCAGCTCAGCCAAGGGTTCGAAAGCCTGAGTGAGGGCGGTGAAGGATGGAGAAGTGACAAAGGGAATAAGCTGGGTCTAGGTGGGTCTTCCTGTGCCTGGCTGAGGCCACAGAGAGATCAGAGGCAAGCTGAGCCTTTATTTTATAGCCAGAGCTGAACAAGGTAGTGGTCACCATAGTTACTTCCCAAGCACTTGCTGCACCTCCCACAATCCATTAGCTACCCAGAGAAGATCTAGGGAGCATCATAAGGTCAAGCCTAATTATGCTAAGAGGACTGGGCCCTCTGAGGTGGGACTTGTTTGTGGCTTTGCCAACAGGTCAGTCCCAGGCTTAACCCTATAGCCATGCCCTACACTAGGCAATGCATAATCCTCAGTCATTAGTGTTTATCTTAAAGGCAGTTAGGTGTAGAGCCATCCTGAAGGGTATTTTTGGTGTGGAATTCTGTGGGCAAAATGAACTGGGCATTTTGCTATGAATTTTGGGGAATAGCAAATTGCTGTGAACTGGGCATTGTGCTATGAATTTTGGGGAATAGGCACAGGCTTGATCCTCAAATTGCTGTGGCTTTTGACCCAGGCCACCCATTAGAATCATCTGAGTATTTCCATGACTATGGGGTGGGCATTGATGCACAACTAGAGTTGAGAACCACTGGTCTAGAGCTGCTTCTCAGACTTTGAGGTGTACATAAACCCCCTGGATGGACTTTTCTAAAGGCAGATTCTGATTCAGTGAGTGATTTGTATTCCTGCAGCTCCCAGGCAAGGCCAGTGCTGCCAGTGTGCAGATCACAGAGTAGCAAGAGCAGACACTGCTCATAGAGAAGTCACGGTCATGGGATTGTGAAGGTATGTCTAAAAGACGAGAACAGATGAGGGCAGGGGGTGACAGGACTAGAAATCCACTTGGGAGAGTGATTGAGCTGGGCCTTGAAGGATGAGTAGGAGTTTATCAGCTGAGCATGGTGAAGGCAACAAAAGTCCAGACTTGGAGGATGTTTGAAGGAACAAAGTGGCCTGATGTGAGGGATGTAGCATCTACAAGGGAGAGTCTGAAAGCCACAGGAACTGGAGTAAGGGAGTGCTCTGTTCAGGAGTGTCAGCTCCCTATGTGAGTACAGGAACATTGTAGAAGGCTTCTAAGCAGGATAAGAGGAGACCGAGGTGATTCTTAGGGTAGGTGTTAAGCGGAAGAAGCCCAAACAGTTACCCTGTTCCCACACCCTTCCTCACCACACTTGGGCTCTACCTCACTTAGTGGTTTTTAACCACATGTTTGAATAAGTTTTGTGTCCAACAAATTTCAACAAAAAGGAGAAATCTCAGCTGCCTTTGGTATGTTGGTCCTTCGCATCGTTTCTAGCAGTGAATGTCAGAACATGAATCTCTGCCAATGGAATTCCCTTTCTCTGCCTCAGAGCCACCTCATTATTTGGTGGTCAGAACTAAGGGAAGTTGAGTCAGCTGAGAAGATCTCTATTGAGATTGTGTTCTTGATTAGAATGATGGTGTGACCTCTAGTTGCCTTCCTGGTGTGGCTATTCTGCTGCAGGAAACATAAACCAAACTTACCCCTGCCTCCCCCACTGAGTCAGAAGCGGAACAGAACAAAAAGCACTAGGCAATCCTATCCTAAAAGGAAAGGAGGCAGGGGCGAGCTGGAAACCTCTGGCAGTCTTCATTCCGAATTCCTTGCTCATCGGAAAGGATCATCTTTCACTTCCTTTCTCAAGACGGGCTGTCCACCCCCTGTCAGAATCCAGCTCCACAAAGGAGTCACTGCTTAGGTGATTAATGGGAAAGCTCCCAGGTGCTGATTTGATCAGCACACCTTCCAGAAGCCACTGAGAGAATGCTTCATTGGAGACACCAATGCTGCTATTCTTGTTGCCCCAGCTTTGCCTTTGAAAACCTGGGCTTTCATTCTTTATAGAATTAGCTTCAAATCAGTGTGTACCTCGCTCCTGTTCTTCGGCATTTTGAGTTTTCCACGTCATCTTTAAAGCCGTAATAGTTCCAAGGGGATGGGAGGGAGAGGGAGGGAGAGCTGTGTAATCGGAAGGGGCATTTTCCTTCTCTGCCTCTGGGCCTGAATGGCAGAGCGTGGCTCCCTTATCCTGACTGTTTGCTAGTGAGCTCTATAGAATTGCTGAGTGGCAGAATAAGGCTATTTATAAACCCGAGAATTTTGCAATGTTATTGAATTACTTCCACCTAATTTCCACTTCCTTTCTAAAATGAAAATGAAAAGAGTAAGCAAACAAGTGTTGGAAGAGTTCCCCACAAGGAGATCCTTTATCCTGGGGAAATGGTCTGGAGAATGTTATTACTTCCATTCTCCTATTTCCCGATGTTTCTATAGGGAGAAAAACAGAGGGATAGTTCCCCCTTTTTTAAACTAGAGTCAGGGTACTAAATCTGGTTTTCCAGTGAAATCCACTCTAATGTTAGATACGAAAACAAAACTTTAAACAATGGAAATACTGTGTAGTTGGGAGATGGTAAGACATGACGGGAACATCAGGCAACTAAGACAGTTCATACCAGTCCCTTTCCATTTAGAACCAGCCAGCGCGTAGGTGTTGAAGTCAGAGCTGGTGGATTTAAGCAGACATGGCTGCTCATTGAACCACAGCTATATGCCTGGTGAGACCACAGGACTGTACCTGCCCTGGAGGAGGAGCTCGTGAAAAGAGAGGTGTGTAAATCCTATTTTGTTTTGTTAAGGAAAGGCAAGAATGGTACAGAGAGGAATGACATTTGAGCTGGGCTTTGAAGCTTGAGTAGGAGTTCATTTGACAGTCAAGGAAAGAAGAGAATGTGAAAAGGTACAGAAGAAATGAAGGAACATGACCTAATTCATAAAAAATAGCACGTAGTCCAGGGAGATCTGGCTGGGTTCTGCAGGACTAAATAGTTTAGATGATGGAGTCTCATTACCTGTTAAAATAGTGAGTTGTTGTTTTGTGGGTCTTTTAGCTTCAGGTACAGCAAACTAGGATTCTCCCCTGAGCACTTGCTATGGGCCCGGCGCAGTGTTCCTGTGTTCGCATGGCTTTCAGACAACACCAGTCTGCCTGGGATCAAATTCTGGCTGCACCACTTCTTGCTGTGACACTGAGCATAGAACTTAATTTTTCTGTGCCTCCCATTTTCTTATCTGTAAATAAGGGTAATAATGTACCACACAGCGTTGCTGTGTGGATTAAATGAATTAATATTTGCAAAGCCCTTAGAACAGTACCATAGCACTATGTTAGCTAATGTCATCATCAAAGGAATTCTTATGTAGAGGGAAAAGAACGAATTTTAAAGTCTTAAGACATAGTCTTGCGATCCCGTTCTGAGGTGGAGGCATATGGGAGACAAGTTTCTCAACTCATCTGAACTTCAGTTGCCTCGCCTGTAAAATGGGGGTGATTTCAGGGTTTTGTGAGCATCAGCTATAAAAATGGTGTAGAGTGAGCGAACAGCTATAAAGAGGCATCTACACATAACTGTTATGTACAGATGACTGCTATAAAGTCAGCATATAACTGCTCTGTTTTAAACAAGCCAGACTTCTCTAAGTAGTTTCTGTTCTTCATTAATTCAGCCAGTGTTCATTAAGGGCCTTCTTGGTGCATCATCTTATGCAAGTTATGCTGCGGTCTGTTCATACCTTCATATTAGAGTTGCTTCAAAGCTTGGGTCAATCTTAGTCTTAGGCTTTTTAGCTGCAATGAACAAAAATGCAGGCTAGTTTAATTTAAAGTTTTATTGGCATGATACAAGGGAATTCCCGGTACCACAAGGGTAGGAGGTGTAGCCATGGAATCTCAAAAGTCCTCGGGCAGCGGCCTCTTCCATCTCTTTCGGGGACTTTGTGGTTTCTGGTTTCTGGCCTCCAATCCACTGCAAATTTCTGGATTCTTTCTGCAGAGCAGCTCCCCCTGCAGGGCTCTTGGGGTTTGCTTCTCTGTACCTTTGGCTTTCGAATGGCCTGGGCTTGCCGTGATACCTGTTCTAAAGCTGCCTGTGACCTTTCTGTTCCGGGGCCATTGCCACCCAACTCCCTTTTAGCCCTTGTCTGTAAGTTCAAGAGGAAGAGTTGGACTAGTCCAGCTAAAGTTGAGTGTTCACCATGGTGCCGTCAGCTATAGCATAGTTGGGAAGAGGTCATTCAACGCACCGGGCTGCCTGGGCTTTGTGGGAAAAGGCGGAGTTGCTGAGAATGGGGGTTTATAGTGTCTCTGGAATAGTCTTGGTGGTTGCAAATCTCCCAGCTTAAAAATGGATGTAAATTCTTGGAACAGTTGGGAATCACTCAAGGCTAACTTTAACAGAGAAAGGGACAGTCGACCTAGGAAGGCTATATGGGGTCAAAGTCAAGTGGAACTGTGAACTAATGAGCTTTAGCTTGTTTATCTCTAACAGCAGTACCTAGAAAAGAGTTCCCCAAAACACTGTTTCTTAGCAGCACCAATAAATAAGGGTATAGCTTCTTTCGGGAAGGACTTTGAAATGGGCAACCTGCATTCAGAGTTTTAAGTTCTACTTTAGAACCACGGACTTTTAGACTTAGAAGGCATGGTACACATGCTTTAGTTTAACCCTCACATCTCACAGTAGAAAATAAACGGAGACTTGGGTGGAAGAGACATGTGCACATCACCAGACACTTGGTGATGGAACTGGGACTGAGTCCTTTGGCTCTCAATCCGGTTGCTGCTTCAGCAGGGAAAGTCATCCCAGCAAGCTGCTCTTCCTGCTGTACCTCTGCTGTCTGCTCATTTTAAAAACAAGGAAAAATGAACTAAATAACAAGTGTTCAAGAAGGCATACTGTTCAGTTCCATGTGTGTAAAGTACAAAAACAGGCAAAGTGACAGAAGTCAGAAAGAAGTTGCCTCTCAGAGGGCGGGGAGGTAGGGGATTGCCTGGAATGATGGAGGGAATTTTCTGGGGGAATGAAAATGTTCAGAGTCTTGTTTTAGATTAGAGAGATATGGGTATTTCTGTTATACGTATATATAATATATTTATATTATAGAAACATACGTAATAGAAATACATATAATAGTACTATATATAGAAGCTCTGTGCATTTTAGTATATGTAAGTGACATCTCAATTTTCTAAAATGATCTCACAGCTGACAGTCACACCCCTAATTAGGGCAGACTTACCGATGAGGGTAGGATGCCTGCCCTAGCACGCAGATATTCGTGGTACCACCCCTGCTTTGCTGTGTCACTGGAGCAGAGCATTTCAACCTCGAGTTAATCTCATGGGGCCAGTTTCTATTCAGAGGTTTGCCGTGTGTCTAGGCACATAAAAATTACATGTGAAAAATTCTGCTCGGAGCCGCCCAAGTTGTGGAAGCTTTAGGGGCCATCAGGCCAGCCTCCTTAAGTCCCTTTAGGCTTGATTCAGTTGCAGTGAACAGAAATTCAGGCTGGCTTGGGGTCAGGGTGGGCAGAGCACTGGCTAAAGTTAGCTCCAACTTCTGTCCCCTTGACTACTTATTAGCTGGGTGAACTCGGGCAACTTAACCCGAGCTTCATTTTGTCATCTTCACAGGGAGGTAATAATTCTACTCTGCTTACTTCTTACGGCTGCTGAGAGGATTCACACACTAAGTGAAAGCACCTTGGAGCCATCCATCTCTTTTACATTGTCGTGTTCTGGAAATGCTTGTATTTGTGACGATTAACTTCAGAAGTGGCCCATCCCAGTCAGGAAATGGTCATGAAAGCTTCCCTCTTGTGAGGCCTCTGGTTTGAAGGGGATGGGACTCAACCCTTCACCATGCTCACAAGGCTGGGAGAATTGACCTTTGTGTTTGGGCTGGAAAATGGATAGCATACAGGAACTACAGCTCAGCAGCAGCTCTGCGGCATGTTCCAGGGGAGGCAGGCGGTCTCCATCAATGAAGAGTGAATTACGGGTGAGGAGCTAAACCTGGGGGGCAGGAGGGAGGTCCTTTTCATTAAGAGAAAGGCCTCTCCTGAACTTGTAGTCGAGGAGTGTAAATACACACGAAACTATCCATTAGTCTAGTGACTGCCCTTTGTCAGACCTTGGAGAGAGAAGGCTTTAGCTGCTGCGTGGAATACCACTAAGCTAGCGAAGTTGCCTAGGATATCAGTCACATGGGCGCATCTTCCAGACTTGTTCAGAACGATTTATTTTCCTTTGTTTTGGAGAGAAGTGGGGGAGGGGGTCAGAGGTACTTCCAAAACCTTGCCCCCCTCTAGAGGGCTCTGTGTGAGGGTATCCTCAGTTCCCTGCATTTGACTTCTCAGCAGCTCTTGCCCTTGGCAGTAGCTTCTAAAATAGCATTTCCTGTCTTCTTTCTCTTCCCCATATTCTGAACTCCGCATCATCCCACACAGAGGAGGCTCCACATTGTGTCCTTTGAGGGGGAAGGAGTGGCAGCAATAACTAGGGAGGAGGCAAGAGAGCATGTGCCGGGCCCTGCTGACGCTGGGGTTTTCCTAGATTGACTGCACAACACAAGTGGGCTGGCTCCTTCAGCTAACTGCCCAAGCAGGAGAAGGCGGCGTCTGCTCTTACCCGTCTCAGAGCATATGCTTCTCCCTCTCAAGGTCCCAAGACAGGAATTTGCAGTAAATGTGTTCTTCTGCCACAGAGCACTCCTTAACCTTAAACTGAAGTGCTGCGTTGGCTGATCTTCCTGCTGGCTGATCTGCGGGTGATAGATAGGATTGTCCCGTTTCTACTTGCTGATTTAATCCAAAGAGAAGAAAAGCTCAAGGAAAGATTGTGGTGCGATCTAAAAAATTCAAACTAAGTAGTTCCATGTGTAGTAGTTCGGCCATTGGACAATGTCTGTCTTCTAGTTTTCCAAAATACCTTATAAGAGTGAAAAGTGAAAGCAAACTCTGACTTTTTCCTTCTTTCTGATTCCTTCTCCCCAGGCAGCCGTATCTGTGTGTGCATCTTAGAGAAGTATTGGGAACAATGCCACCACCATCAGATATTGTCAAAGTGGCCATTGAGTGGCCAGGTGCTAATGCCCAGCTCCTTGAAATCGACCAGGTAAGCTCCTGAAATGACAAACAGTGAGCAGAGGGACCTGGGAAGTGTGTGGCAGAGGATGTCTTTAGAGATGAGGACCACTGGCATCAGGAGTAAGAATCGGCCAGAGGGAAGCTGAGGCCTGTCCCACCCTACGGAAGGTTGGTCATGATGGCTTGGGAGAGGCTGCCCCTCAATACAGGCTATCAAGGGAGAAGTCCATGCTCAGACCCCAGGTTAATCCTGCTTGGCAACCCCTGGTCAGAACCATGGCATGAGGAGATGTGGTTGAAGGGCCTCTCTCTTTCTTTCAGAAACGGCCCCTGGCATCCATCATCAAGGAAGTTTGTGATGGGTAAGTTGAAACCCCCTTGTTTTGGATGATGGCAAGCTAGAGAGTAAAGGAGCACTACCAGGTCTGACAGGACTTCTGCTGAAGGGTCTCCAGTTAGTCAGGTCCCCAGTACGAGCTTTTGTGCATCGTTGCCTTACGAAGGAAGTATAGCTGATGAGATGGCCTTAGACCTCTTATCAAGCTTTAGTTTTTCCTTTAAGTCCAGGAACGCCCTGCCTGAGGTCCTGGTGGGGTCTGAGGTCCATGATGAATTGTATGTACCTCCCTTTGTGCTGTCAATCTTACAAGGTTATTTGTAACCTTGAGGAGGTTATTTTTCCACATCTCCACCTAAAGCTTTGATTTTTGTCCCCAGTCCTTTAAACATGCCACCTGCTCCCTTGAGCAGCTCTGCTGAAATTATTTATTTGCAGCTTCTGGATAGGTCCAGAGGCACAGCCAAATGGGCTGTACTGTTTTTCTCTTACACAGCTGGTCGTTGCCAAACCCGGAGTACTACACCCTGCGTTACGCAGATGGGCCCCAGCTCTACATCACTGAACAGGTCAGTGCTGGGAGAAGCAGATCAGTAGAGGCCTCGCTTTGCAGTGCGCCACCCAAGGAGACCATGCTGTTCACCTCGCTCACATTGAGTAGCTCCCACCCACTGGGGAGAGCTGCTTCCGCTGGAACCAGGTGAACCAGCCCTTGTTCTCCACTACCGGCTGGAACACCGCTCCACTTGCTGAGAGCCCAGGGCTTGAAGAGGACCGTAGAAGTTCTGTGCCAGGAAACAAGCAGCAGGAGGAGAGGGCCGAACTGAAGAGTCTCTGTCCCAGCTCCTTTAGAAACGCCAGGAAGTTCTTGTTGACTCAACAGCTTGTGCAATTTCATTTCAGTTACTCTTTTTTGTCTTTGCTCCCCAGACTCGCAGTGACATTAAGAACGGGACAATCTTACAGCTGGCCATCTCCCCGGTAGGTACTCTGCTTTCCTTAGGAATTAATTTATTTAACAAACATATATAAGTATCTGTCCTGGGCCAGACTCTGTTCTAGAAACTAAGACTGTGAAGATTAACAAGTCAGTCTTTGCCCTCACAGTCTGCTGGAGATTAAACCAAGGCCTTTCTCAAGGGTCTTGATGGAAAGTTGCTTAGGGAGTTGTAGAAACTCAGAAAAGGGACCACCTGACTCAACCTGAGGCTTCGCAGAGAAGGGGACACATAGCCCGAATGTGGAGGACTGCGCAAGAACAGCTGAAGAAAGAAGAAAATGAAGTGTCCCAAGCAGAGAGATGTGCTTTGTCTGGGGAAGGTGGGATGCAGGATGGCGAGGGCCTGTGGCCATCAGTGAGAAGCCAGGTACTGAAGTTCCTGATGGTCTGCTTATCAGTTTAGAGTCTGACTAGAAGGGAAGGTGGGGACACTGAAAGATTTTGAGCAGGAAGTTATATTACATTTAGATTTTAGAAAGATCACTTTAGTGATAGGATGGAAGGTGAGCCAAGAAAAGGAAGATTGGTATCAGGCAGAATCTCTAAGAAACTAATGAGGAATGTTAACAGCCCCTGAAGGCAAATGGCAATGGAGACAAAAGGATGGTCATAAAAATATCTAGAGGCAAACTAGATGAACATGGTAACATACTGGGTGTGAAAGGAAAGGGGAGACTCCAGGATGACCCCTGTTTTCTACAAGAGCAACCCTTCAGGGTAACTAAGAGAGCCACCAGAAGGGCAGGAAGGAAACCAGGATCATGAAATGGCTCAGGAGCCGAGGGCAGCAGTGTCGGGACAGCGGGAGGTGTCTGAAAGAAGCAGAGGGGTAAAGTAGGCAGAACAGAAAGACTGGCTGTTGACCGGTTACATCCGTCAGTCCCTGGTGAGCTTCCTGCCAGCTGTTTTGGTGGTGTGACATCCAGGTTGTCATGAGTTGATAAAAAGAAGTGAAAAAGTGAGAACCTCCAGTTTACCACATTATCAAGAAGCTTGGTTATAAAAGGAAATAGGTGGAGATGGTAGTAACTCAGAAATGTAGAGTGAAAAGATGTGCTCTTTAGAAAAACGTAAAATATTCAAGTGTTTAAAAAATCAACAAATTTTCACAAAGATACAATGAATGGTCTCCCCCCTATTACTTCCCTCATCTGCCCAGTTCGCCACCTCCTCCAATCCTTCCAAGTTGTGAACTAATGTTGCATCTTTTTAATTGTCCTTGAAAACCTTGTTAAGATGGACAAGAGGAAGGCTGACAGTGCAGAAAAGAGGGGGCAATGAATGGAACAGGACCCTCCTGGGTCAGAACAAGAGGAATCCAAAGCCCAGGTGGAGGGATGTGCCCTGGCTGCTCGCCCCAAGGGGAGGACAGTATATTTGTGGAAGAGCCACCAGAAAATTGAGGGCACCTGTTTTCTTGACAAAGAGAGAGACTTTTTTTGTCTACAAGGAAAAGAGGCTTAAAGTAATAACGGCCAACATTTCTTGGTCACCCATATTTTGCTAAATACTTTGCATATGTTATATCCTTTAATCCTGACAAACACCCAGTGAGATGGGCACTCTTAACAGCCTCACTTGGCAGACAAAGAAACTAAGCTTAGAGAGGTTAACTTGCCACTTGTCACGATGCTACAGGACTGTTAGACTCCAGGCCAGTATTCTTACTGTCTCATTCTTCTGCTTCCCTCTCTTTTCCTGAACTCATCTTAAGGACTTCGTTATCTCCCCCTCAGCTCTGCTAATGTAATATGGCAGTCTTGGAGTTACTCACTTTTATAGACTCAGGAAGCATCCTACAAACATCTCTCTTTCCCAGGAGCTCACCTCTGCAGCAGGAGGCAGCTGCCCAGACAAGCTGTCTCAAGAGGGAAATTAAGCCCTAACCGGTTTGGCTCAGTGGATAGAGCATCGGCCTGCAGACTGAAAGGTCCCAGGTTCTATTCTAGTCAAGGGCATGTACCTGGGTTGCGGGCACATCACCAGTGGGAGGTGTGCAGGAGGCAGCTGATCAATGTTTTTAACTCTCCATCCCTCTCCCTTCCTCTCTGTAAAAAGTCAATAAAATATATTTAAAAAAAAAAAAAAAGAGGGAAATTAACATTTGGAGTTGGAAGTTTCTAAGTGTGATGCAGACCAGTGCTCTTCAAATTGTTCTCTCCTGTGACCTTTTCTCCTGGCAGACATTTTCCCTGCTATGGAGATCTTGAAGGATTTCTGTATCATTGAAAGCAGTGTGCTGTTAAAGGACCATCTATAATAGTCAAAGAGGAGGGGCAGAGGGGAGAGAGATGGACAGGCCTGACTCCTTGGCCGGCAAGAAGCCTGGGCTTCAGTTACTTGCTTAGCAACTATAAAAAAACAATAAAGACTACAGGAGCATTTTTGCTCTTGAGATTCTTCCATTCCAACTGAGAATATTAAATGAACACACCAGATATAGAGAATGATGAAACAGTAACTTGTGAGGCATTGACTATAAAGTTAATAAGTTCAGCAAAAGGGAAGATTAGTGAACACGAGAGCAGGCATTGTAGCTGTAGCTTGCAGGGTGGAGACCAGCATTCTGCCAGGAAAAGTCCCCACGCTGGGAGGCTTCGTCACCAGTCTTCATCCTCAAAAAGCTATTTTGAAATTAGTTGCTTCCCGCTCCTTGATATTCTTAAAGTTTCCTCAGGACTATCACTTTGAGGAACAGTGATGTGGACTTGAAGAGAAAGTTTTAAAAAAATAGTGAGGCTTCCCCCATTTTCAGATTGAAAGGGATCTTCAGGGTCATCAGATTAAATTCTCCACCCAGGCATGCCTTCCATAGCATCTTTGATAGATGGTTGTCCAGATTCTCCTTGATTGCGTCTAGCGACCAAGAGCTTATTACTTCAAGAGACAACCACTTCCACTGTCTAATGGCTTTAATTGATAGAAAACTGCTCTATGTGGAACCAGTATCTGTTTCTCTGTGACTTGCCAGAGTTAGTGGGCTGTCATCTACCAGATAGCTCCTGTGTTCCCTGGGTGGGAATTCCTTTAATCCATAGACCAGAGTGGCACGCAGAGGATACAGGTACTGCAGAATTGGTCTGGGCATATTGGTAATTCCCCGATTTATCCAGTGAACATTTATTTAACAGCTTCCAAGCAGTGAAAAAAAACTAGTTCTGCCTTAGGCGTGGATGTTCACAGAAAGGGCCTCAGCACTATCCACAGAGCAATCACCTGCCATAAGGAACAGATGGCAGATATCTTGTTCCTGCTCTCACAGTCCCGGGCCGCACGCCAGCTGATGGAGAGGACCCAGTCATCCAGCATGGAGACCCGGCTGGATGCCATGAAGGAGCTGGCCAAGCTCTCTGCCGATGTGACCTTCGCCACCGAGTTCATCAACATGGATGGCATTGTTGTGCTGACGCGGCTCGTGGAAAGTGGAACCAAGCTCTTGTCCCAGTGAGTATTACTGAGGTCTTGTCTGGGGCTTTTGGAGGTCTGCTCCTCTCCACAGGGCATCCTATTCTCATTTCCATTGAGTCAAATGAGGTTTTTGAAAACTGTCTGCGTACAGAGCAGGGTGCCAAGCACAAGAGTCCATACAAAGGGATATAATTTACTGTCGTCATCCTAAATCTTAGTCTTCTTGGGCTCTCACAAAACAGTACTGTGCCAAGTGAATAGTAAAAATAGGGGTTGCTGAACTCAGGAAGAGGGAGGTCAGCTCAAGACAGACCTGTACATTTATGGAAAATGCTTGGTCTGATGAAGGTTAGTATGTAGACTATCCATTATGGACTAGAACAGGTGTCTGTCTATTCTTAACCACCCCCTGCCTCCCTCCCTGAACAGTCACCTCCCCTCTCCACACACACACACACACACACACACACACACACACACACCTTTCTCTGTGTTTATCATAGGTTACCCCCTACCTGTGTGCCATCTCCCTGCCTCCCACTCTCATAGGGTGGAGGAGATCCAGAACTTTGAGATACACCACGAACATCTTTATGCTACTCCAGTGCCAAGATGAATGTGGTGGGAAACTGCCTTGTCCTGATCCACAGTGAATAACATGTTTAGTTTGCCTTCTGAGCCTGTGGAGCCTAAGCTGGCAGAGAGGGAGTCAGAAATCTTTCTGCCGACAGATCAGCTATTGAAATTTTCAGCCAAACCAAGCAGCTAATCATGGGTATTTGTTTAAGTCCTAGAAAATCCTAAAGCTTTTGCTGTCATCAGCATTGACACCACCTCCCCCCCCCCCCCCCCCCCCCCCCCCCCCCCCCCAGAGTGCTGCAGTCTCCTAGGAGTACAGGATTAAAAGGGCCTTGGTTTCTTCCTCTTTAAAAGGGGGATAATGCCACTGTATTGTCATGAGGAGCATTGTAAATGAGAATGGATCTGAGCAGGCTTTGTCCATGGGAGTATAGTTTGTTAATTGCAAAGCACTCTACAGAAGTATAAAGGATTTAATGTATAAACAGGAGAGACAAAGGGAAGAAAACATTTTCATCCTTATTTTCCATCAACACAATGCTAAGGGCTTTGCATTTATTGTCATCTTGCCTCCACCCAACCCTGTGAGATTAACATGATTTTACAAAAGAAGAAATTAAAGTTTGAAAATATAAAATTTGCACAGTTAGCAAACAGCTGAGCAGGAATTGAACCCATGTCCAAAGTTTGTACTCTCTGCTCCTCCAGGCCTAAAGGTGAACGTGGTACATAAGCTTCCTTCCTTAGGTAGCCCCACATGGTATAGGGGTTTGACAAGGGTCTGCTGTGGTTTTGTTCTTGGGAAATTGATAAGTGATTCTGTTTCCCTGTGATGCGGTGACATGGAGAAGGAAAGCCTAATCCCCAACAGCCTTTATGTTTTCAGGGATGTATACCTGGACAGATCTGTTCCCCATCTGTGTAGGATGCACGCGGGCGCTGACTCAGAGTTGCATCGACTGATTGCTCATGTAGTGCTTACACTGAAATCTTTCAATTGTGGCTGCCTTCACACCTGTTCCTGGTTTTCAATCTTTGTATTGTTGTGTGTGTATTTTGCACATGTCTCAGCTACAGTGAGATGCTGGCATTCACCCTGACTGCCTTCTTAGAGCTCATGGACCACGGCATTGTCTCCTGGGACATGGTTTCCATCACCTTCATTAAGCAGGTGAGGCCTCCAGCATTCTTTCCTTTTCTCCTTCCTCAGTCACCCGTTGTTCTCCAGGCTGAGGTGGGGATGCAGTCAGTACTGCATTCTGGTATGAGTCGCTTTCTGCCCCTGAGGCCAGACTTTCATCCTGGAGCTCTGCTCTTCCTGTGGTTCCTGCAAGACTTACCTGGCTGTACTCTCAGGACCTGCACTGAGATGAACTGGGCTCTCCCAGAGAATCTGCCCAAAGTGGCCCTGGATTATTAGTGAGACTTGGGAGAACATCAGCATCAGCCAGTGGCATCCTTGAGTCTTCTGACCTGCTTCCTGACTTTCCCTCCTCTTTGATAAAAAGTGTTCGTTTCATTTGCCTTATATTTGTAAGTCTGCCTTCTGCTTACAAATCTGCCAGGTAGCCTGTTTGGACTGTCAGATTCACTTCAGTTGGAAGGAGTGGAGACTTCTAGTTTTGCCCTCCTTTCTTTTACAAGAAGGGACAGCATCAACTCGGGAAACTGAACTAAAACCAGTGAATAATATGTCCTGACCTGCCATTGTCTTGGAACTTTGGGAATTCCCAGTACTAAAGCTATCTTGGCAAAGTGTCGTGGCCATGTGTTAAAGATATTATAATGGGGATTGAGGAGGATTAGATGACAAGACTTTGAGATCCTGTCTACATCTCCAAGTCTCTCTGTTCTACGTATGTATAGGGATACAGTGCATGTCAGGAGAAGTGTGCCTGGAAATAAAATAATATCCTAGTATCAGTAAGATCCTCTGCTTTTGATAGTCAGCTTTTTCACACCCAAGTCCTTATTTTGGAAATGAAATATTAAGCCCTTAGATTTTGAGGACACAGTTATTCGATACTGTAATTTGAAATTGAGTTTTCCATGCCTAGGGAATCCCTGGTATTGGCCCTGGTAGCCATAAAGAGATAGCACTCTCCAGCTCGGGACACCTGCCCCAATGTGGTCAACACACCTGAGAGGAGAGAGCCTGTGGGCTAGCAGCAGAAGCCTAAGCCGTCCAGCTCCCATGTCCCTGAGCTTCCTACCTGATTTATCCCTCTCTGCCTTTAGATTGCAGGGTACGTGAGCCAGCCCATGGTGGACGTGTCCATCCTTCAGAGGTCCCTGGCCATCCTGGAGAGCATGGTCCTGAATAGCCAGAGTTTGTACCAGAAGATAGCAGAGGAAATCACTGTGGGACAGCTCATCTCTCACCTCCAGGTGTGAGTAAGAGACTCTGCCTGCCTCCCTGCCCTGTCATTTCTCTTCTCCCCTCTCCATCTGCGTAAGTCTTGCCGTTCTCCTCTTGCTTTGCTTGGATTCCAAGCTGCTGGTCTGCTTGTTCATCCATTCATCGCCTCTTCCGCATGACTGCCAGGTTCCTCCCATAGGAAGGCAGACCTGATCATGTCATCCATCTCATGTGTAAAATCCTCTGTAACTCTCTTGCCCCTTCAGATGAAGTGAAGTTTTCCCCAATCTCCCTGTACCACTGTGGTACCAGACAAAATGAGATGCTTTCTTCTCTATGGGCCAAACAATCTGTTTGTACCTATGGCAATTATATTTACATAAAATACTCTACTTTTTATTATCTGTCTCCCATTTTATACCTTTTAAAATATATTTTTATTGATTTCAGAGAGGAAGGGAGAGGGAGAGAGAGATAGAAACATCAGTGATAAGAGGGAATCATTGATTGGCTGCGTCCTTCATGCCCCCTACTGGGGACCGAGCCTGCAACCCCCAGCATATACCCTTGACTGGAATCAAACCTGAGACCCTTTGGTCCGTAGGCCGACACTCTATCCACTGAGCCAAAACAGCTAGGGCTCTGTCTCCCATTTTAAACTGAGCTATCTGGGAACAGGGACCAATCATTTTTGTATCCTCTGCTTTGATTTAAGCAAAAGCCCAATTAGCTTTGTTGAACAAATACTTTTAAAAACGCTTTCGAGGCTTAGCCCCAGGTTATTATTTGATTACAATCTGTGAGTGATTTCATGAACCATGTCTAAGTGTCATCTTGCTGGTCATTCTTCTAATCTCCTCTGCCTTCTTTCTTCATTGACACAGCTCCAACCAGGAAATTCAGACCTACGCCATTGCCCTGATTAATGCACTTTTTCTGAAGGCTCCTGAGGACAAGCGACAGGTCTGTGGCTGCCTTTCCAAGCTTTTCATCTGGGATCTTCCAAGAGAAGAATTCTCACCCACTCACCCTTTGCAGACAGCAGAAACCCAGCCATTTTCCCAAGAGTCCTTCCTCCTGTCCCTCTGTGATCAGAGCCCATCGAGTGGCTTTGCTAAGGAAGAACCAAGGGAGAACGAGCTGGGAAACCAGCTGGGGTCTTAGGTCGGAGCAGGGGCCTGCAAACTTGTTCCTCTGAAGGGCCAGAGGGTAAATACGTTTGCTTTGTAGGCTGTATTGTCCATGTGGCAACTATCCACCCTTCCTGCTGTAGCCAAAAGCCAGCCACTCAGACAGTAGGTGAACGAATAAGACCTTATTTACACAAATAGTTGACAAGCCTAATTTGGCCTTAGTTTGCCCACCTCTAGGTTAGAGGATCAAGAAGGGAGGGGAGACCCTCTGGGCATCACTGTTGACTCCAAGGAGATTGAAACAGATGAGAACCTTACTTAAGGAAGCAAGAGTGGAGGCACATAACACAAAGTCTCCTGTGGAAGGACCCTCTGATCCAGGTTCTAAACTTCCTTCTTCTCCTGTGTGACATTATGCAAACAGCCCTACTTCTCTGAACCCCGGTTTCCTCACCTGTAATATGGGAGCTACCACATCTGCCCTGTTTACTTCACAAGGATGTCATGAGGCAAACCAGACCCCTGATTTACAAGTGAGGACACCAGGAATCGGTTGGGCAGGGGAACAAGCTCTGACCTAAGAGTCCAGGGCCTGCCACTGGCCGGACACATGCTCTGATCTCTTTGGGTCTCAGTTTCTCTTTCTGTCAAATGAAAGGGCAAGATTAAAAGACCCCTAGGGGCCTTTCCAACACACTTTCTGCATTTCTCTGGTAAAAGCCCAGGTGGTGTACAGAAGAAAGACTTTTTAGTTGTCTGTCAGTACCCTGGGCTCAGGAGGTTGAAATTCATGTGGGATCAGGTAATAAGCCCTTGGTGGATTCCACTGGGAGACCGGGAGTATCTGTGTTTCTGTTTGTCCTGTCTGTCTTGGATGGCTTTGCTCCATTAAGCTCTTCCTTCCTGGTCCTGTTCTGAATGTAAACTGAAAGCTCATTCTTCCATCTGCTTCTCTCTGTGCTTTTGCTTTCTGCCGGCAGGACAAGCACCTTAATCCTCTAGACCTGCCTGCCACTGTAAGTAGCACCGCTGTGTGGAAAGGGCCCCGCGCTCATCCAGGTGGGGAGGTCACAGCTGGGCAAGAATCTTACCTCTGATCTAAGATGTTCAGGGAGCCCCAGGACCAGGAAAGGTTGTGTGCTGTAAACCTCATTTGTCAGGACACTTGAGGACATCCTGCAGAGTAGAGCCACGTGCAGGATTACGATGATGCTTGTCCCAGGGAATGTGGCCCAGTCTTTCCTTTGTAACTCGCCTTTACGTGAGTCTGTGGTTCAGCCAGTGAAGTTCAGATTCAGAAATAGCCTGTGGCTTTCATCTAGATGATACCATGACGCATCACCCCCCAACTTGATGTAGCAAAGTGTAAAGGTCAATCCATGCTTACCTAGACCGTGGGCATTTGAAAAGGTTTGGACAGTTGACAAGAGGGGGTTTGGATGCTCATTTTTCCTAAGAGGGAGGTTAGGGATGTCAGCTCTACAAGGATCTGGAAGAGGACAGAGAAGCTTTTAGTCTGAGGCCTTAATGTTCTAGCAGTAGACCACTGGCTGTTTCCCACTGTGGTCCACAGACAGATCTCATCTCAAGCTGACCTCCTATAGCTATCAAGGAGTTTCTAGGCCACCTTCCTCCTCCAGGTGGTGTGTATGCTCAGGGCAAGCATAGTAAAACTTAATGTTCCTGGCAGCACCAGCCACTTGGAATATGGCCAGAAATCCAGGCGTGAGAGAAAGGCCTTTGAGCTCTGAGGACATTGCTCCATGGGAGAAGTGTGACAGCTCCCTCAGGCCGATGGACTTAGAATTCTCTGTAAAATTAAACTAAGGCAGCAGTTTAGAAAGTGAAGTCATACCAATTAACATTTTAAGAAGTGATGGCTGAAATTGGAAGACAGGGACAGAAGAATTACAAAAAGCTGTCAGAGAAATGAAAAGCATGGTAATGGGACCATTTTGTTTAGGAGAAAATAGCTTCACATCTCAATAGCTCCTTGAGAGTATTAGTGTCACAACCCAGAAAAATAAATAATGGTCTTCATAAAGCCAAGCCCTCGGCATGATTAAATTATAATCATTGCAGTCTCTTCTGAAATAGACATGTATTTTTTTAAAGATTTGCATAAGAATGGTCAAAGTAATAGTTCTGAGAAGAGGACCCTTAAAGCTTCGCTCCCTGGAAGATTCACTTTAGTAGGATACTTTCCTCCATGTACTAAATACATCAAGTGTTCCTGTTAAATCAGAACCAAACATAATTTAAAAAGTAACCCTATTATGAAAATTACCCCAAAGCACTCAACACGTGCTCTCCACCAGTCGGAAGTGAATAGAACTACTCAGTTTCAGGGGGTCCCCACCCAGCTCCCTCTGCTGGTGAGCCCCAGGAGCAGTGTGGAGCCAAAGCCCTTCCCTGGGTTTGGAGTCCCTTGCAGCCTAAGCAGTGGGTGTCTGCCTGGAACGGTGAACAGTGCCTGCGGCTTGGGGACCATCACGCTGCTCTGTGCTCCGTTTACGTCGTCCATAGCCCAATGTCCTTGTAATACCATGTCTTGTCCTGAGGCGTCTTCGTCCCTCTTTGAAGATGGTGTGGTAGATTGTGCCATTGGGACCAGAAATCCTATTTGTTCATTTGCACTCACAAAGGAAAAATGCGAGGGAATTTGTTAGAGTATAAGATACAGGTGATGGTTCGTGGAATGTTTTCTATTTGCCCACTTTTTATTTGAAAGGAAAAAAATGGTGAAAGAAAAAGCCCCAGAGCTGTGGCATCACCTTCCTCTATGGTTGTCACAGCTGTGTCCTGCCACCGTGCCTCATGTTTCTTATTTCCTCGCTAGGACATGGCCAATGCATTTGCACAGAAGCATCTCCGATCCATAATCCTCAATGTAAGTTTCTGAAACAAGCTGTATTTTGTTACTATTGTTTTGTTACTATTAATGACAATTATTACCATTATTATATTATGGTTGAAATTACTATTGAGTGGGTTGGGCACTCAGAGAGAACTTACCAAATAGGCACTAAACACTCTCAAGGTGTAAAGCTTTTTTTGTAATCCTCTGTAGACAGAGTTGTCTTTGGGAGGCCGCTGGCTCACCAGGGATTGCAGAGCCTCAAAGGAGACACTGGGGCCAGCTGTATTGTTTGTTGTCTGGCAGATCCAGACTTGTTTATCTAGAGGGAATGTGTTAAAATGTGCACAAAAAGGAAGGTAACTCGTTGAATTAACACGGGTCATAAACCTGAGCACGTGGGGCACCAGCAGGGATGAATAAAACAGTGTGTTTGCTCCCGAAGAACTCCAGTCCAGCAGGAAAGACGAGTGAGCATGGCACCTGTGGTCGGGTTCTGTAGAGATGGTGTCCGGGAGACTTGAGAGGAGGCAGTGCGTCCTGTGCTGAAGGAGAGGTGTCAGGGAGCCTCTGGAGGACCGTCTTCAGAGGAGGCTGAGGACAAGCAAGCAGCCCAGAGAGAAAAGGAGTGGGCGCTGGGGGCCTGGAGCCAGGCAGTGTGTGTGATGGACAGAGAGTGAAGAAAGGAGCAGGTCTGTGGTGAGACTGCAGAGAGCAAAGACCCGATCAAGGAGGGTCTTAGTCTTTTTCCTAAGGGCAGTTGAGGGAATTTAACCAGAATCACGAAGTAACCAGACTAGCATTTTAGAAAGATCACACTCCAAAATCTATGTGTTTCCCGAGGGGTGTGTTAGCGAGGAAAGTAGAGTAGGAGGTGGTGGGGAGGGGGAGGCATCTGGAAAGAGGTCTAATTCTTTGTTACCAGGGTGGTGAAGTGAGGTGGGAGGGAACCGAGGTGGGAAGTGGGGACAGTGGGAGCGGGGAAAGAACCAAGGATCTAAATTAAAAGAGGGTCATTTTAGCAGTTGTCAAAAACAAGGGAGAACTGGGAGAGCACAGTGAAGAAATTCAGAGTCAAGTGTGAAAGACTTACTAATTCTGAACATGAACTTTGGAATCATCAGCACCCACTCTGCCATTAACCAAATCTTTGATCTTGAGTAATTCACTTAACTTCTGTGAGCTTCGATGTGCTCCTCTGGACGTGAGAACTAAATGAGCTATATATACAGTGCTTAGCAGGGTGCCTGGCATGTGGTAAGTGATGTGCTTACATTGGCAGTTCTTTGTGAACAAGATGGAACAGCTGAAAGAATTCAAGAAGTAAGCTCCGCGTACTTGTGAAGTCAGTGATCAGCTGATCTAAACCGGAGGAGCCTGTCAGCCTTCACTATGTAGAACTAGCTCTTGCCTACTGGCCATTCCCTGGTCACAGTCCGTGGGCAGCCCGCAGGAGGGACCTGAGCAAATGCTCAAGCACTGCCTGCAAGTGACAGAGAGCACACAGTGCCCACGCCTTCTCATCCACATTCCTCTTCGTGTGTGGGAGCAAGGATGCCCTTGTGAGGGAAATTTAATGAATTTTGAGACTTTATTTACTTGAATAAGGTTATGACAAACTAAGATTCCACTACAGAAGACAGTTCAGTGTCAGGGCTCAGGACTTAGTCTGCTAGGAAATGGTATGCATGCTCACTTAAGTCTAGGAGGTTAACTGAGTCCAGCCACAGAACACAGGTCTGGAAGTATCTGACAGCAAATAAGATGTCAGGTAAAACTCACCCAACTGGAGCTGTACTTTTCTAAGCCATTGATGGTAGAGTAATTACCTTCCCACAATGATGTGTCTGAGTTTGAGAAAGGGGATTAATTGAATGAAAACCAACATCACGTTAACTTTAACCTCTCTTTAAAGTGGTTTATGAGTTCTGGAGAGGTGAGGCGGAAGGCGTAGGGATAGACAGGTGGTGAGAAATTGGAGCGGCAGAGTGGGGGAATATAGAGAAAGGAAGAGGCTCAAAGTGAGGGGCAAAGAAGAGGTGTCAGTGGGACAGCAGAGCAGTGAAAGAGAAAGCCTGGGCAAAGAGTCTGTGGGGAGAGCAGAGAATGAAAACGTAAGCTTGGGGAGATGGAGACAGACACAGACTGAGCTGAGAAGAGAGACAAAAAGGGAGCACATGGGACAGAGGGAGGGATGAGGGCATTGCACACTGTAGCAAGAGAGTGGGCAGCTTTGTCCAGTAGAAATTCCTGCAGCTGTGGAAGTGCTGTCCCAAATGGTAGCCACTAGCCACACGTGGCTGTTGAGCTCTTTAAATGTATTCAGTCTGACTGGGGAACTTAATTTGTCATTTTTAAAAATTTAATTGAAATTGAAATGTGGCTTGTGGTTACTGTTTGGGCTGTGCAGAGCTAGTGAGAGAAAGAGACAGGAAGGAAAAGCACTCTGGCCTCTCACGGTGGGGAGATGAGGCCTAGCAGCGCCATCCAATGAAAATACAGGGACCACTTATTTTATTTGATACTAGAAGCCCGATGCAGCCGTGGCTTTGTCCGTCTGGAAGGTCATCCAGACAGTTGTTTTGTTGTTTTGCCATTTGGTCGATTTGCATATTACGCTTTTATTATTACAAATGTTCTAGCAGCAATGTTGAAAAAGGAATAGTGGAACTTAATTTCAATAATATTTAACCCAGTCTATCTAAAACACTATGGTATGATTCCAGCCTATAATCAATAAGAAAATCATTAATGCGATACTGAACATTTTGTTTTTCCATACAAAGGTTCTGAGCTCTGGTGTGCCTTCATTGACAGCATGTCTCAGTCTGGACTCACCACATTTCCAGTGTTCAGCAGCCACACATGGTTAGTGGTTACCAGAGTGGACTGCACGGGTCTAACGAGCTTGCTCTCCAGCTGAGCAGGCCCTAGAGAGCTGATCTGAAGTTAGAGGGAGCTTGAGAAAAATACTGATCTGGAGTTAGAAGCTCTATAGAGCTGTCTGATAGAACTTTCTGTGATAATGGAAATGTTCCATATCTACCCTACCATCAGGTGGCAGCCACTAGCTGTATGTGCCTGGTGAGCTGAAAATGCGTCTAGTGCTACTGAGGACCTGAATTTTCAACTTAAGTGACTTAAATGCAAGTAGCCCCATATGCCAGGGGCTGTCACATTGGACAGCACAGGCCCCTAGAGACACAACTAGACTGAGTGAGAGAACACAAAGGGTACAGGTTGTTCGTGTTGGAAACTGGGCAAGAGTCTCATTTGGCGAGAAAAGAGCAAGAGTGACAGAATTCAAGATGGTCGTGAGATAAAGTGGGGGAGTGAGAAGTACAGGAAGCAAGCAGGAAAGAGCAGGCTCTTTTGTGGGAGTGAGAACAGGACAGCTTGAGACAAGAACATAGCCAACATTGCTCAGCCCAGAGCGTGTGAGAAAACAAAGCGAGCATGAGAATAGGAGAGGGGTAGGCATCAGAGGGACAGAGGGAGGAGGTGATGAGCTGGGGGGGGGGGGGGCAGGGCCATGGAAAGAGCAGGGAGAACAAGTTAGAGGAAGGAGAGGGACATGGGAACACAACACAGGGAGGCGAGAGAAAGAGGGACAGTTGTAGGAGACAGGCGGGAGGGGCAAGTGAGGAGGGTTGGACAGGCATTAGATGCCCCCCTTTATGTACGTGTCTCCATGTCATTTAAAGAAAATGGTCTTTTCTAAAGCCTCTCTTCACCAAAACATTTTATTTTTATAAAGAAAACAAAGAGCCCTAACTGGTTTGGCTCAGTGGATAGAGCATCAGCCTGCGGACTCAAAGGTCCCAGTTCGATTCCAGTCAAGGGCATGTACCTTGGTTGCGGGCACATCCCCAGGAGGGGGTGTGCAAGAGGCAGCTGATCGATGTTTCTCTCTCATGGATATTTCTAACTCTCTATCCCTCTCCCTTCCTCTCTAAAAAAAAATCAATAAAATATATTTTTTTAAAAAAGAAAAGAAAACAAAGAACCATACTGTGTAATTTCACAAGCAAGTCTTTCTCCATGCCCACTAGCTATCGTCTTGGATTGTCTTGGATCTCTTTAGACCTGCAGTCCAATTTGGTAGCCACTAGCCACATAAGGCCGTTGAACACTTGAAATGTGTCTAGTCCAAATTAAAACTAGTAATTACTTACCTGATTGGAATAAGATCTAGCCGCTGAGCTCCCCATCATAGTCTTAGTGAGGTAAGAGAAGAGGATGGTGCCATCTGGCCTGCAGTGAATCCTCTCTGCCTGAATCAAGCCTATTCATGCTCCATCCACTTCGAGAACATCAAGTCCTTGTGTCGGGGAGGAAAGCCCTGTTCCTTGCCCAGGGTACTTTCTTTTTCACCAGCATGGATGTGACTCTTCAGTAAAAGAAAATCAGTTCAGCCCCCGCTCCCTGCCTGTGCTTTTTCCAGCATGTGATCCGAGGGAACCGCCCAATCAAAACTGAGATGGCCCATCAATTATATGTCCTACAAGTCCTGACCTTTAACCTTCTGGAAGAAAGGATGATGACCAAGATGGACCCCAATGACCAGGTAGGCGCTTCCCCCCTCAGGCTGTGTACTGAGCACCTGCTATGTGCCTGGGACCTTGCTTAGATGTGTCTGCACAAACGGTTTGTCTGCTGTGAGGAATCTAGCTGTGTGCCTCCCCATGTCCTCTTCCTGCTGGCAACCCTCTGCGCCAAGCCCACCTCTGTCCTGCTAAGGAAGAGGTATGCCTCTTCAGAGTTCTGTCGGGGCCAGAGTTCTGCCCAAGCCCTACCCACTCTTTCTTTTCCTCGCTTCCCTTGGTTAGCCGATTCACCTGCTGGCTCTCTGTTTCATCTCAGGCTCAAAGAGACATTATATTCGAACTGAGGAGGATTGCATTTGATGCGGAGTCTGACCCGAGCAATGTCCCCGGGAGTGGGACTGAAAAACGCAAAGCCATGTATACCAAGGACTACAAAATGCTGGGATTTACTGTAAGTTTCCCAAAGCACAGACCTGCATAGGCCTTCTGCTCTGACAGGAAGTCAGAGCCCACCCAAGTGGGTCGTGGGCACCCCTGCTTCGTAACAGTGGCCCTGGAGTAGATGACACTGAGAAGCCGGGGGGGCCTTGCGGCTCAGTTTGCTTATGCAATGGCAGAGTCACAAGTTTATGTGCAACATTTGGCCCTGTGAAAAAAGCCATCTGTAGGCAGGTCCAGGAGGTCAGCCATGTGGGTGGAGAGGAGACCTCTCACCATAGCAGCGAGGTTCTTTGAAAAGCAGGTGTGGGTATTCCGTGATAGGGTACAGCTTGAGGATGGAGTTAATTCAATTAAATATTTATTATGCACCTACTCAGCGCCCAGCAGTGTGCTATATGCTGGGATTACAAGGAGAGTCAGCCCAGTGGTCAAGGGCTCACAGTCTCATAGTAGCGACGGACGTGGAAAGAGCTACACTGGATGTAGGTCTGCAGTACTAGCAGCATTCATATGAGGAGCAAGGGCTTCCCCTCAGGTGACACCGCACACAGAAAGATGGCCAAGTCTTAAATCAGATATCTTTTCCTCCAGAACCATATCAACCCAGCAATGGACTTTACGCAGACTCCTCCTGGAATGCTGGCCTTGGACAACATGCTGTACTTGGCTAAAGTCCATCAGGACACCTACATCCGGGTAAAGGCTGGGGCTAGCTTTCTCAGCCCTGGTACCACACAGCTCTGGCCTCCCTCCCCCTCCCTAGTCCTCTCCTCTCTCACCTCCTTTTCCTCTCCTCCCCAGATCGTCCTTGAGAACAGCAGCCGCGAAGACAAACATGAATGCCCCTTTGGCCGCAGTGCGATTGAGCTTACCAAAATGCTCTGTGAAATCCTCCAGGTTGGGGAACTACGTAAGTCTGTGCAGCAGCCCTGTAATGGGGGCTGAGTGAGCTGTGATCAGCTTATCCTTGTTAATGGGAGTCTTGGGTATTGCTTTGTTCAAGCTGGAGTTTGAACATGTTTGAGAGCTGTGCCACCATCCACTCCCAGGTGCAAGGACTGGCTGACTCTGTCACAGGGCAGAGGTGGACCAAGAGCAAGTGCCCTGGAGAAGGCTCAGGAATTGGGAACAGCCCCTCCTACACTCATAATATTAGCCCTGGTCCTCCTCGTGGTTTTGTTCTTCAGGACTTTGGTGCAGAGGATGCAAAGTTTCTGGACATGAGCACCCAGCTCATCCCTTTCCTGCCTCTTTTCGCCCATAGCAAACGAAGGACGCAATGACTATCACCCGATGTTCTTTACCCACGACCGAGCCTTTGAAGAGCTCTTCGGAATCTGCATCCAGCTGCTGAACAAGACCTGGAAGGAGATGAGGGCAACAGCTGAGGACTTCAACAAGGTCAGTGTCGCAGAGCTCTGAGGTCCATGGGCTGAGACCATCACCTGACAGCCTGTGACAGCTGGCCAGAGCCAGGGAAATGCCTGAACTGGAAAGCCAGCCTGGTGTGCAGCAATGCATCACAAGATGGAGGCGTTGTCCCCTCTAGTTGTGTTCCTCGATCACCTTGAGCAGATGTCTTCCCCTTGGTGCCCTGGGCCCCTCATTTGCCCCTGGAGCCAGTACTCACCCCTCCTGTCTTCCTTAGGGGCTAGGAGGATAAGCACAGTAATAGGTGTGGTTTGCTGAACACTTACTGTGTGTAGGCACTGTTGCTGTTTTGTGCACTGGAAGCATCAGGGAGAGGTCGGAGTAGATTGGCATGATATGCAAGTCATGGATACCTACTCAGAAGTCATTCCTCCATGCTTTCTGAGTACCCGTCTTGGTGGAGCACACGAGGCCCTCAAAAGATGGTACTTTAGACTTGAGTGTTTCGAAGCTGATCGTCTCATTGTAAAAAGTGTGAGAAGTATAAAGAAGAAAATGTTTGCTGCAACTTCACCACATAGTGATGACCATTTTTTATGTGTTTCACTAGTGCTTTTTTCCTGTAGAGTTTTCCTTCATTGATGGAGAGCTGACCGGATGTGTAGTGTAATATTCTGTTTCTCCTTTAACTGTTGTTTTAGGGAAAGTAACACATTTTTTTAAACATATCACAGTGTGCCAGGCACTGTGCCTCCATATAGCATCTCATAATCCTTCAGGCAACACGTATCAGATGTGTCTTTCTCTCTCCCTTTAAACTATAGGGGGGAAGGGTGCTAAGTGACTTATTCAAGGACAGAGTCAAGATCTGAATCCACTCCTCTGACTCCAAAAACCTATGTTCATTCCACACCATTGACTAATTGAAATGTATGAGAAATAAGGCATTTGTCACCATCAGTCATTTGTTCTAAATAACCACCCGAGGAGGTGATCCTTAGCACATCGGTGCTCTGTTCCCCAGCACACATCTGTAGTCCTGCTGTGCTCAAGACCCGGGCACGGGCCAAGCCTTGGTGCCCAGAGGCAGCCTATCTGTGTGGCAGAGCAAGGACGAGCTGGCTGCCTTCTTCCTTCCTCCTTAGGTTATGCAGGTCGTCCGAGAGCAGATCACTCGTGCTCTGCCCTCCAAACCCAACTCTTTGGATCAGTTCAAGAGCAAACTGCGCAGCCTGAGCTACTCTGAGATTCTGAGGCTGCGCCAGTCCGAAAGGATGAGCCAGGATGACTTCCAGTCCCCGCCAATTGTGTAAGTACCATCCCGTGGGGGGCAAGGTGGGGGAACCAGCGCACTGTGCCTTCCTTCCCAAGCTTCACTGTGACCTTCTCCTTCCCCGGTACATGGCCACCTCAGGGAGCTGAGGGAGAAGATCCAGCCCGAGATCCTGGAGCTGATCAAGCAGCAGCGTCTGAACCGGCTCTGTGAGGGCAGCAGCTTCCGGAAGATTGGGAATCGCCGAAGACAAGGTGACAGGGGCCTGGGGCACTTCGAGGTCCTTACTGCCTAGAGCCACTCCACGGGGAGGGAGCCTGCCTTGGCGGGCCCTGCAGGGAGCAGGCAGCGAACACAGCGTCCTCTGCCTATGTGTGCCCAGGCCTTTCCCAGAACTGTCCTTGCTCACCTGTCTGCCTTCCCTTGTGTTCCAGAACGTTTCTGGTACTGCCGCTTGGCACTGAACCACAAGGTCCTGCACTATGGTGACTTGGACGACAACCCTCAGGGGGAGGTGACATTTGAATCCCTGCAGGAGAAAAGTAGGTTCATTTCTCTGTTGCTGTGACTTGGTTGCTGCACTCAATGTCAGGAGAGCACTAGTCCTGGCCGTTCCAAGCTGATTGTCTGGTCTTGGGCCAGATGTCTCTCGGGACCCGTTTCCTTATCTGTCGGAGGTCATCTCTATCTGCCTCCCTCACAGGGCTGTTTGGAGAATTCGGTGAGATCACAGGGGAATGGGCTTTGCAGATTGTAAAGAGTGATACAAAACAAAGTTGAAAGGTGGTGGTTAAGAGCAGACTGCTTGGATTCAAATCCAACTAATTCTAATTAATTCTGATTAATTCTAATCAATTTCGAGTTCATTCTCCTCTCTGCCTTTTTTCTTGTCAGAATAACCATAACTCCCTCCTAATAGGGTTGAATACCTAGTCTATGTAAAGCACTTAGAACCAGTAGCAGGTGAAACTGTTAGCTGTTGTCACTGTCATTACTGTGACATGAAAGTGAGGCGAGTGTCAGAGGCCCCGTGCTTGGGGAAAGGATTGAAAAGCCCAGTCAGATCTGACACAGCCCTGCAGGCCGTGGTTCATGGCAGTGACTGCAGAGGGAGAACAATACAAGGCCACACCCCTGAGCTGATACAGCTCTTGGAGTCTGGGGGCTGAGGCTTCCCTTCGCGCACCGAAGCAAGGACCAGCTTGCACCGCGAAGCTCCCAGAAACTAATTCCCTTCATTGATCAGTTCCTGTTGCAGACATCAAGGCCATTGTCACTGGGAAAGATTGTCCCCACATGAAGGAGAAAAGCGCTCTGAAACAGAACAAGGTGAGTGGAGGCAGTCCCGAGTCTGAGCTGCTGTCGCAGGGATTCCTGGGTACAGGCGGTGGTGGCGGTCTTTTAGGTGCATGTTCACGCACACATCCTGTCTCTAATGCCTGAATGTTTTATGAAGAATAATTTTGAAGATACAGAAAATTAGGTAGAACCCCCATATATGCATCACCCAGCCTCAACAGCCATGGCAAAGTACGTGTCTACCCTCCTCCCCTTTGTCATTTTGAAGAAAACCCCATGTGTTGCATCATTCCATCTGTCAGTATGTAGAATGGGTCTCTAGGTCATGAGGACTCCTTCAACATAATCACAGCAGCATTATCACATCGAAAAAGAAATAAAAATTGTTATTTAATGTCAACTATTCCACTGATGTTTGAACTTCCACAATTGTTTTATAAACAGCATCATTTATCTGTATAAATATGCAAATGCCATACATATAGACATATAGACATACATTCAACCTCGTTTTGTTTGTTAAGTCAGCATCCAAAGAGAGGCTACCCTTGGTGATTAGTCTTTTAAGTGTGTTTTTTAGATGTGGAACTCTTCACGAATTTGCTTGTCATCCTTGTGCAGGGGTCATGCTAATCTTCTATGTATTGTTCCAATTTTAGTATATGTGCTGCCAACACGAGCCCCTTTTAAATTTCTTAAGTCATAAGTCTCCCCCCCGCCCTCAAATCTTTTCCACCTTTATTTCTCTTTGCAGTTTATTAGTTGAAGGAACCAAGTTGCTTGTTTGGTAGTTTCCCGGAGTCTGAAATGTGCTGATTATCTCCCCACAGTGCAGTTTAACTTGCTCCTCTGTCCCAGATCTGTACACTGAGGGAGAGAGCGAGAGGCTTGATCCAGTTCAGGTGTGACCTTTTTTTTTTTTTATAAGACTACTTCCTAAAGGTCTTACGTTCTATCAGAGACACATACCATGTGGCTGTCTCTCTTTTTGTGGTGTTAGTTCCCCGAATGCTCAGTGCCTCGTTCCGCTGGTAAATTGAGGCTTGATAGCTAGTGATATTCTAACGCAGCCCGTCCTTCTCATTTATTCGCTGAACTACTTCTCTAGGTGACTTGCTGTCACCTTCTGCTGGTTTCCCAGTGATACAGTTTATGTAAGAAAGGAGGTTAAATGCTGGATTCTTTCCCAATGTGTACCTAGAATTAGTTCCCTGACATCATCCAACAGTGACCAATTATGTGTATGTGTCTTGTTTTATTTTCCAGTATTATTATGAACTCAGGGTTCAAGCAAATTCTATTTTTTTCAACCCATTACAGTTATGTTGTTGATGCTCACATTTCTCCATCTTTGGCCACAATTTGTTTTCATTGTTGTGGTGTTGTTTTTTTAAATATTTTTTTATTGATTTTTTTACAGAGAGGAAGGGAGAGGGATAGAGAGTTAGAAACATCGATCAGCTGCCTCCCGCACATCACCCACTGGGGATGTGCCCACAACCAAGGTACATGCCCTTGACTGGAATCGAACCCGGGACCCTTGAGTCCGCAGTCTGACACTGTCCACTGAGCCAAACCCATCAGGGCTCATTGTTGTGGTTTTAAACATCTTTCATTTTAATTACCAAGATACATATTTAAGGTAATACACAGTCATGGACTCTGACATTCTGAGTATTGAGGAATAACTTCTCTCCAATCTTAAAAGTATCACCACAGCCCTAACCGGTTTGGCTCAGTGGATAGAGCATCCCCGGTAGGGAGTGTGCAGGGGGAGCTGATTGGTGTTTCTAACTCTTCCTCTCCTCACTGTAAAAAAAATCAATAAAATATACTTTAAAAAAAAAGTATCACTACATCGTAGGCATGACTTGGGTGGGGAGGGGTGAGTTCAGGTTGATAAGTCACCACTGGGCCCCATCTCCAGCCACTCATGTGCAAGTGTTCTGGGGCTAAATGGCATCACATGTGAATCAGCACATTTGGTGACGGTGCCAACTCACCAGGACTTTGGCCAAGATCTTGGTGTGTAGGGCCCAGGCCAGTTGATTGCTCCACTAACTGAAATCTTTCTCCTTAGGAAGTGTTGGAATTGGCTTTCTCCATCCTCTATGACCCTGATGAGACCTTAAACTTCATTGCACCTAATAAGTATGAGGTGAGTGGTGTGGCGCTGCCTTGCACAGTCCAGCCCTCTCTGCTATTCTTCAGCCAGAGGGCATAAGCAGGCACAACAGAAACGTTTTGTCCCCCTAAAGCAGGAGGCCATAGCCTGTCGTGAAGGCTGTTTGACACAGGGTCCTTTTCCCCTGAGCTGGGCCCTCCAGGTCACTCTTCAGCAGTAGCTATAGGTTGTCATTAGCAAGATAGGGCCAACTAGGACTAACTTATTTGCTGGGACTAGGAAAAGTTTCCTCTTTTCAGTTTCTGTGGCCACCTACCTAGGGAACCTAACAGATGCCCCTCCTCAGGGCTCCTGGCCATATGTCGTAGATCTGGCCTGGGCTTTGGAGCCCGATGGCCCTGGTCCTGCTGACGCCGGCTCGCAGTTTCAGTTGCAGCCCTGGAAGATACCAGATGTTACCGAAGTCACAGTGGTTGAGACCACGTGTCTGGTGAGCTCTGAGCCATCAGAGGAAGCTGGAGGATGGGGCTTCTGGAGGAGGAGACCGTTTGGAGGGGCCTGAGCTGCCAGCAGAGCTTTATTAGGGGGGAGGCGGAGCAAAGGCATGAAGACAGATGGAGCAGGAGGGCCAGAGAGGGCTGAGAGGTCCCTGTCATTCCCTCATCGTGAGGCCCTTCAGTTCAGTTTCTCTAGTACTTAATTTCAACATTGATTCGCTAGGTGGGGGTTTTGTTGTTGTTGTTTACTTTTAAAAACAAAAGTGAGTCCCACAGTGGTTCCTTTTGTGTCCTATTCTTTTCACCTAATTTGTATCTCCCCTTCCCATTACTAATTTCAGGGGCAGTTTCAGTTGCCCCAGTTCTCAGGTCTGGTTTTGCTGTGTTCTTTAATTGTATTTTTTAAAATCATATTTTATATTATCTTAGGGAGTTTAAATGTCAATCTCCCATAAAAGCCAAAAGGTCAGGCCTCCTGGTACTTACCACAGGCTGTTCTTACACTGACTATACAGAAATAGGAGGCAGAGTAAACCCACCCCATACACACCTCCGCTCAGGCCCTTTGCCTGGTGTGTATTGTGAATGGGAAGACATTGAAAAAAACAACACAAAACCCAAAAGGTCTTTAGAGAAGTGAGCAGCTCCAGGTTACTTTCGCTGTTATCACGTCAGTTTTGCCTGTGCTGAGTAGTTCCAGAAGAGACCAGAGCGGGTCCCAGAGAAAGGACCTGGCAGGACGTCCTGCTTCCAGGGGCCCCTCTGATGCTCTGTGCTTGCTCCCCCAGTACTGCATCTGGATTGATGGCCTCAGTGCCCTGCTGGGGAAGGACATGTCCAGCGAGCTGACCAGGAGTGACCTGGACACGCTGCTGAGCATGGAGATGAAGCTGCGGCTCCTGGACCTGGAGAACGTCCAGATCCCGGAAGCGCCCCCACCGGTGCCCAAGGAGCCCAGCAGCTACGACTTTGTGTATCACTATGGCTGAGCCTGAGCCAGAGGACGGCACCCGGGAAGGCATTTGAGACCCAGGAGAAACACTCACAGTCTGGTGCCTTGTCTTTTGCTTGTACAGAATCTGTAAGGACCGTGGTGGCCAGTAAATGCCAACTATTCCTCCAGGGCACTTCTGACCACCCACAGCTTCCTCTTGGTCCCCATCTGCTATGAGTCATGAAGGCAGGTGCTCTGTCCTCCCCATCACTATGGAGCCCGGCTTCAGGCCATGAGGAATGAACAGCAAATGCCCTTGCTCTTCAGGTCAAGAGACTGCTTTTTAAGCTGGATTTAACAATAGCCACTCACCTTTTCTTCCTGAGCCTGCTCTCCAATGGTCAGCTGGCTCCCATGTGGGCAGGAGCTGGCCCGGGAAAGGCTGACTGCAGAGGGCAGGGCTGGGCATGCTGAGAGCCTTGCAGAGACTGCCTTTGGGTGACCCCGTGCCTGTGTCTCAGATCTAAGAAGAGGCCTTGCCCTTGCTTTTGTCGTCTTTGTGAGAGCTCTGGCCTCAAACAGCGCCAACATGCGGCTGCTGCTGAGGTTCGGCACTAACATCTCGTCTTGGGATCCACCAGGTCTCTCTTGCCCATGCTGTTGTCTGAGCAGATGGAAATGTCTCCCTATAAGCTCACAGTCTCCCGTCCTGGCAAGTCAGAGACATGAAGGCTGAGTCCCACCCTCTTAGTCTCCAGACTCTGCAGGGAGAGAGCCAGGGTGAGCCTGGGCCTAGCCTGTGGTGAGGTCACTAGAGTCCCCTCCCCTCCCCCTCATTTATATCTTTCTTCCTTGGGGAGAGACTTCCCACCTAACCTGAAGTGCAGCCCTCCAGGTGGCTTTCCTTTGGCCTTCCAGACCTCGGGAAGTTTGGCTTCCCTTCCTATCCCAGTGCTGTGGTTCCTGCCATTGGCCATGATTTCAGGGAGCTGGCTGGAGGCCACAGCTGTGCCAATGGCCTTCCCTGGTGCTGCTGCACTTGTAGACCACACGCACAGCCTCTCTCCTTGGACATATGTGAACACAGTGGCATTCAGTTGTGGTAGCCTGGCATGATGGGTACTACCCAATGAAGAGTGTACGATATATTTTCTTTACTATAGGCCATACTTATACAGACGTGTATATATATTTATATAAGATCTACCTATCCTAGGATGGAAAGTTTGAGGGATTATAAAATTGGAAGCAAAAAAAAAAAGTAACACTTCCAGTTGTGAGCCAAGATTGTAACATGAGAGCAGCCAGGAGCTTCCTGTCAGTAACATGTTTTCAATAAAGACTCTCTTTCATGTACAAACCGATTTCTACTTCCTACTAACAGCTCTTTCTCTGTTGCTGGCTTCCTGCCCAAGGGAACTTTCACCTTGACAAGCCTTCATTTCATTGTGTCTGGGAGACTTGAGAGAGTGCCAGCCGGAGTCCTCAGCCACTTTCCAAGGGCCCCTTTCTCTTCAACCACCTGCCTCCACCCCACACACCTGCTGGGTAAAGATGCTCGCAGATTGTCACATCAGGACAAAGTGTTTTTTGCTCGGGCCTGCTGAGTACATCAGGGAAAGACTGTAACCCCGAAGAACACATCCTCCCTCTTCTCCTGCCAGGGACACAGCCAGGGAGCAGTTTGAGTACCTTACAAAGAAAACATGTTCTTCACCCGTGTGTCACCATGCTTAGTGCCCAGCCTTCCAGGTGACGTTTTAGGCTGCTGCTCCAAACCTCAGCCTTGGTGGTAGAGAGGCTTGAATGAGGGCCATGATGAAAATGCTTCTGTCTTGCCTCTGAGAGAGAAGGGGCAAGGACAAGCTCTTTCAAACTGCATAGAAAGTGCATGCAGTACAGGCCTCGAGGACTGAATAAAGCCAAGACCTTGGGCAGCAATGGGTGCTATTGTAAGTGATGAAGCGCAGAATGAACTCCTGCCTGTGAAATGCCAGCTGCTGGTAGTGAAGGCAGCAGTGGTTTGCATAATAAACTGCTGACACTCTGGCCTTGAACCGTCTGTTCAGAGCAGCCAGGGAACCCAGCTGAGTCACTTGTAAGGATCCATGTTTGCAGCCCGTCTTAGAGCCAGAACCCAGGAGGGGATTGGAGTCAGAGGGGCACAAAAAGCCCCAAAGTGGGCTTCGGTCTTCAGCCCTACCCTGCTCTGTCCTAATGGATCTCCCTGTCTGCTCTGATGGCTCTGCCCCTTTTAATCCATCCTGCGAGGCGAATAAGATCTACACTCCGCTGCTGGCATTTTGGGGACCACTGCATCCTGTGGCTTGGCTACTTTCCCCACCAAGTTTTCGTCATCTTTTGCCTCTCCTTGTTTCCTCTGCTTCCCTTTACTCATCCTGTTGAAATGGAGATCATTCTGCTAGTTTCAGGCACATAGAAAATGGTTCACAAACGTTTATTATTTTCTACCTTCCATGGACATTCTGAACCCTAAAGGGTAGTGCTCTGACGCAGCACTCCCAGCTGGCTGGTGCAGCCAGGAGGAAAGCGCATGAGTTATCTCTGCAGTTCCTTCCATGATTGCCCAGCACTGGCTTGGAACTAGGCAAACAATTGGTTCAATAGAAGTAAATAGGTGCCACTTTTCTGGGTGCCCCGACTCTGCAGCCAGCAGGCACAGAGGCTCCAGAGCGAGGCCCCGATGGTCACAGTACGACGGGGTGTGCGGAAGGGGTGGCGGAGAGGCTCCCCGGGGTGGGCACACCACGCGGGGTGTCGGCGGACCCGGGGGAGAAAACCCAGCTCCCAGGCCCGCCCCGCCCTCGCGGCAGACGCCCCGCCCCCCAGTGGCTTCGGCGGAAATGCTCCTCTGACCACGCAACGCCGGCCTCGCACTTCCGGCAGCAGGATCGCGGCCGGGAGCGCCCAGGCCGAGGTGAGTGGGCGCGCCGCCGGCCTCCGCGCGCTCCCGGGGGCGGGAGAGGCAGCCGGTCCGGCCGGGCTCTGCGGGGCGCGCCTGGGAGCCTGCCCCGCGCGGAGGGGAGCGGGCCGCCCTTCGCGCGCGCTGTCCGGGGCATGGCCTGGGCCCCGCGAAGCTGGCCTGGAGCCCACGGGAATCCCGCCCGCGCGGCTCTGCCCGGGTAGCGGCTGCACCCCGCTGGGGGCAGTGAGGGTCCGCAGAAAGCTCGTGGGCAGACCGGGAAGCGTCAGGGGTGGGCGGTGCCGGGAGGATGCGGAGGGCCCTGCGGGAGAGTTCTGCGCGCAGAGAGGGTGGAACAGTGTTCCAGGCCGAGGGAACAGCAGGCGCTAAGGGACACCCCGGCGGGGCCGGCGTGCTGGGCGCCGAGGTAGCGGTGGGAGAGTGAGGTTGCAGCCGTCTTCGGGGGCGTTTCTGGGGGCCTTCGGTGGAGTTGGGGTTCGCCCGAGGGCTGCTTTCTGTGACTAAGTCCTCTCTCCAGGCTGCGGGGGTTGCGGGCTGGAGACGTTGCAGTCGGTAGTGAAAGGTGCCGAGCTTAGACTGTGCTGGTGGAGAAGTTTATTGGAGACGGAACCGACAGGACAGGGCTTGGGAAGAGGGAAAGAGTGGTCGGGGGAAGCTTCTGCCATGGATTTGGGGGTTAGGCTTAAGGAACCAGCTGTGTTGTGCTGGCATTTACTAATGATGTGGGGGCATCAATCAGGGACTTGGCTGGGGGCACCGTGAGGTTTAGCCGTCTTGAGTGGAGCCGGAGGTAAATAGCTGTACTGGCCTGGAGCTCGAAGGCTGACAGAAGGAATTTACAAATCGTTGGCCTGTCGCTCAATGGGACGAGGTTACGCAAGATGAGAGTTAAGATAGAAAACAGAAGCCAGGTTCCCGGTTTGTATAGGTCAGGTTGACCAAGGAGGAGTGCCGAAAAGCAGAAGAAACTCTGCAGCGTGTGTGTGGTGTGATATCCAAGAGGCTGTCCCGGGAGGAGGATGTGGCCAGTCGTGTAAGATGCTGGTGAGACTAGAGACTTGGCCCTTGAAGGGGCAGGTGATTCGGTGGGGCCGTGGGGACAGGCTGGGGACGTTTCACAGGACCAGGACGGGGTAAGCCCTGACGGTGAGCCAGCACCACGCACTGTACCTGATGCCACTGACTGACTCCCTTCCCAGATTTTATCCTCCTTTACAGTTGGGAAAACTGAGGTCCAGAAGTCAGGTAACTTGGGTCATGAAATAGTGAGGAGAGGAGTCAGGATCGGATCCCAGGTCACTCTCACTCACTCCAGGCTCACACTTCTGAGCCCTGAGCTGCGCTGTCCAGGTTCTAGTTGGGAAAGCTGTGGTGACACACACACCAACTCATGTGGCGACTGCCCCGAGCTGTGCTGCCCCTGAGGAAAGAAGGCAGGATATGCGATTCCTTTCCTGGGCAAGTGGGATTTGAAAGCATTTGCTCCTTTAAGCCTGGTTTCCCTTATCATAGAATAAGGGTGGGGACCTTATCAGTGACAGATTTCTGTCTCCAATGCTTGGTATACAGGAGTGCTCAATAAATGCACACTGAGTCAGAGGCTAGGTGATTTCCAAGAGCCTTACTAGCTGAGGTCTGTTGTGTTCGGGGTTAGGTGACCTGAAAAGTAGTAAGAGAAGGAGTGTTGTCAGCTTCGGGACAGTGCCCTCTGTGAGCCTGGGTAGCCATGGGGACTTGCTAGCGGTCGGGGACCTACCTGCACCTGCTCTTTGAAGGAGGAGGGAGGGTGGAGGGCATTACAGTGTCAGAGCAGGAACTGCAGCAAAGGCAGGAGGTAGGAGAAGTTGATTCGCAGAAGGGTACAGACTGCCCTGGCTCAGAAGCGGGGAGGGAGTGCTGGAAGGAAGACATCTTGGGGCCAGCATGCCCCTGTGGTCACCTGTGTGGGGTCAGCAGTGCTTCTCATCAGGGAGCAGTTTGCCCCCAGGAGACGTTCAGCAATGTCTAGAGACGTTCCTGTTGGTCATTACCTGGGATGAGGGGCCGGGGTGCTAAGGCATCTGGTGGTTAGAGAGCAAATGCTGCTGAATGCCCTACCGTGCACAGGACAGGCCTTCTCCAGATGTCAGGAATGCCGAGTGGAGAAACCCTGGTCGAGAAGGAGTATGAGCCTGAGATCTGTTGGACCCCACTGCCTAGCTGTGTTCGCAGAATTCTGACGGTGGGAGGAGGAGGGAGAAGAAGAGAGAGAATCCTGCAGGAGACGAATGCATCGGGTGGGGGAGAAAGGGAATGGTGGCTGGATGTAGAGGTGGAGGTCAGGAAATGTGACCATATTTGGGATATTTTTAAAGGCAGATGTGACAGTACTTGTTGATTGAATGTGGGCTGAGGGAAAAAGAGGAATCAAGGATGAGAACAGGGTTTCCGGCCTGAGCAACTAGCAACTAGTGACCGGTGGTGCCACTGGCTGAGTGGGAAGAGGAGCAGGTTTTGATGGAGGGTGGAGGACTCCTAGAGACCAGGAGTCCGTTCTGGACAGGCTGGGTGTGAGGCGCTCCATCCAAGCAGAGGCCAAGGAGGCAGTCGGGTAACCTGCGTTAGGCGGGGCGGTCCGAGGGGGCGCTGCGCATTGGGCCATGTCGCTGACAGAGGCATTTCGGGGAGTGGGCCCGCGTTAGGCGCAGTAGCACAGTGGCTCTCAGCCTCGTGGATGCTGCGCCCTCTTTTTAATGACAAACGTTTTGGTGATAACTCCCCCCGACCTTATTATCTTAAAATGAAATTTATGATTCAAAAAACTGCCAACACATCATTTTTTTAAGTTGGCAATGCCCTACCCATAATGTAAAAGACAAGGGAAGTAGTTGGTGATAAAATGTTTCCATATGTGAGTTCCTGGGCACGGGCTACCAGAAACTACACTGCTGTGGAGCCTGCAGGTGGCGATGGCCCAGGGCAGCCTGCCACAGCCCGCAGGCAGCTCAGCCCGTGGCCGCAGGTGGCTTTTCCAGACTGGGAGCTCTTGGTGCCCTTTTTAAGCAGTGCAGTCCCCTCAGTGTACATAGTAAGCGTATTCTTGGACATTTTAGTACCTAACACTCAGGAGAACCTTGGAAAAACTGCTCTGTTGCCTGGAAAACAGAGTTGGGTTCTTCTTTATAAGCGGATCTTTAACCTACAGGAATCTCAGAGTCATGCGGGCTGCAGAACAGGTCTCAGTCATGTGCACGGCCCCCCTCAGAGTCCCACTCACTACAAGTTAGAGTGTCCCCGCAAAACAGCACCATGGGTTCCCAGAGTTCCCCTGAGGGTGTCCTTTGGGACATGAGCCTATGCCAGCTCCCAGTTTGCCTTGGGGGAGGGGAAATGATATCCCAGGTTCCCGAGTACAAAATCCATGTTAATGTCCCTGCAGAGAGGACTGGAGGGAAGTTGGGGTGGCTCTGATCAGATGGTTATAGGGAGACTTCAAGTTAGTGGCATTTCTGTCGGATGGGAATGTATCAGAGGAGAAGACGGGAGGAGGGACACAGATGAAGCAGCAGGTGGGATAATGCTGGACTAGGGGGAGGGAGGGTTTGCCTGGTCTTCCCAGGGCCTGGCATGCTCTGAGCACTCACTGGGGTTGGTAGGCAGCAGGGAGTGGTTTAGTTTGGTAAGACGCTGTGGCAGGCTCCATGTCTGTGACACTGGTTGTTAGAGTCTACGGCAAGGTTGGTGTTGGTTTCCTGGTCCATTTTACTGCTTATTATTATTATTATTATTATTAGAGAGAGAGGAAGAGAGAGGGAGAAATATCAGTGAGAGAGAACATTGATTGGCTGCCTCTTGCACACCCCTCACCTGGGATCGAGCCTGTGACCCAGGTGGCCTCTTGGTAGGTACATGGGTCGATGCTCAACTACTGAGCCACACTGACTGGGCTCCTGGTCCGTTTTAACACCTTAATGACCCCTGGAAACCACAGGCCCACTCTCTTGCAGTGAGTCATCACTGTATGGAGAACTTACAGTGCGCCAGGTGGGGTTGTCAGGCCAGCATGGACATGGCGGGCCCTGTCTTCGTGGAGCTCACTGCCTCCCAGGGACACAGATCATCATTCCCTGCACAGGTCCGATGGAGGAATCATGGGGGACCTATGAGGGCAGCCTGTGTGTCAGGGGCACCCATCGCATTGGGGGGTGGGGGTTGTTCCTGAGGAAGCAGCGTATGGGCGGCAGGTGAGTAGATCCACTGAGAAAGCATAGAGGGAGGGCAGAGCACCGGCTCCTCCAGGCACAGGACTGAGCCTGGTTGCTGGGGCGCTGAAAGGCAGCTGGCCAGTGGGACTGGGGCACGAGGGCCACAGCTGAGCTGAGCCGCAGGGGCCCGATCTGGCCTTTTTAGCTTCAAGAAGGGTTTTGATCTTTATCCTAGGAGTACTGGAAGCCACAGAAGGCTCTGAGCAGTGGTCTGACATGATCAGGTTTATGTTTTAAAAGGTCATTTGGTAGCAATTCATGGAGAGCAGCTTGAGGCGACAAGAGAGTGGATGTGACCGGGAGCGCAGCTGCCAGCGACCTGCTGGGGGTGGGGTCCCTCCTGCTCCCATCTGCTCCCATCCCCCCGCGGGACAGGCCTGGGTGGGTGGAGTCAGATGGCCCTCACTCTGCCCAAGCCACCAGCGCTGCCTTTTCATCCTTCCAGCCTCAGACCTGGGACCTGTGAGCCCTGCACCCGGTAACCATGGAAAGGATTGGCTCTGCCCACCAGCCCTTAGGTGAGGACTCCGCCCAGGCTCCGATAACCATCCTGATCATGGAGTGAAGAGAACTCCTCTAACCAGGCCACATTCTTGATGAAAGTCGTGGCACAGGTCCAGCGGCTCTGCCTGCGGCTCGTCTTCAGGAGAGGTGCCTGCCGCCGCTGACCCAGCTGGGAGCAGCTGCTTCCACAGATGGGGAGGTGGGCCCTCGACGCGGCCTTTGTGTGGAGGGCATTGTTGACCCTGGGCCTGGTCCTTCTCTACTACTGCTTCTCCATCGGCATCACCTTCTACAACAAATGGCTGACAAAGGTGATTGGGTGGCCTGCACCGTGGGGCCGGGAGGGAGATGGCGGGGCCCCTAATACTTAACAACAGAAGGCACGGGCTTCAGCCAGTCACATTAGTGATGGGACAGAACCCTACAGCCAGCACTGCCATGTCAGGGATTCTCCCGAAACGTTTGCATCGAGGGGAAATAAGGGGGCTACAGGGATGAGCTGGGGAGACTTGGGGAGCTTAAGCAGCAGCTGTGGACCAACAGGTAGAAAAGTAGTTCAGTACTCTAATAGCTGGCACAGCCATCATGGCCCACACAGCTGTTCCTTGGGGTGGGCCGTGGGGAGGGGCTGGAGCAGGTAGCTAACAGGCTGTTGAGGGTGGAGACAGCACTGAGCTACAGTTGAGCCCATTTGTCCGCCTGCTGCCTGTGTGACCTCCGAGGTGGGACCAAGTCTCTGATGCCGAGTGATTGTAATGCGGGTGAAAGGCCCCACAGAGCCCTCAGCGAACACTGACTTAGGGCCCCTGCCACCAGGTGGGGGGCACTGGTGAGGGCTGCGTCTAAACTGCGCCCGGCCGCTGTGCTTTGGGCCCCGTACAGAGCTTCCACTTCCCCCTCTTCATGACGATGCTGCACCTGGCTGTGATCTTCCTGTTCTCCGCCCTGTCCAGGGCGCTGGTCCAGTGCTCCAGCCACAGGGCCCGCGTGGTGCTGAGCTGGACCGACTACCTCAGAAGAGTAGCTCCGACAGGTGTGTTTCTGTGGGGAGGGCCCGGCAGGAGGAAGTCTTCCTGGCCTAAAGCTTAGGCCCCTCTTTACCTGCCCCACCCATGTCTCCTCACTTCTCTCTGCCTGCCCTCCCTGCCCCCACGTCTGCCCCATATGTACTCTCCATCTTCCCGCTTCCCCCATGCACACCACACAGAAGCCCCAGTGCAGCAGTAGCCTTGTAGTTCCCTTCACCTTGAACATGCACACTGAGCTGTTTCCAGGCCCGGAGGTAGTGGTGAGCAGAGCGTGTAGTCCCTGCCCTCGGTGCTAGGCGGGGTGGGCTCCCCAGAGCAAGGGCTGGATGGGCTGAGACCTGGGGGACGAGTGGGACTGGGCGGTCCAGGGAGGGGAGGGGTTTAGTGCATGTGGGGGTCTGCAAGGGAACTGAAAGTGTCCTGGGGCGCTGAGAACTCAATGTTGGTGTGAGGAAGTGAGAGGGTGGGAGGGGTCAGATCCTGGAGGGCCAGGTCCTCCTCAGTGACTACTCTGAAGAGTTTGCAGGATCAGATTAATATCTGTCAGCGGGGGACTGTGCAAAAAATCAAGCAAGTGGGAAGGACACAGGCCCTAGCCAGTCAGAATGCACTACAGCCTGAATGCTGGAGCAGAACCGCCCCCCTTTATTTTGAGTTAACCTTTTAGTTACTGGATAGAAAGGAAGGCCTAAAGCCCCAGAGAAAGTAAGGGAACTCATGGAAGTGTTGAATCACTGGTGCCCCCTACCACCTGCCCTTTCTCCCCGGCCTGTCCGGCGGGCGCTCTGTGTCTCCACAGCACTGGCTACAGCACTTGACGTGGGCTTGTCCAACTGGAGCTTCCTCTATATCACCGTCTCACTGTGAGTACCTGCACATCCCTCAGGCGCACGTTCTCTCTGTCCGTCCAGCTGGCTCTCTGCACCCCTGACCGACAAGCCAGCCACTGTACCACTCTCTGGGACCAGCTGTCCTCTCTGAGCTCCTCCCTGACACCCAGCAGCTTTCCAGAAACTCTTCCTTACGCTGGGCACAGGCGATGCTGGGCCGGCTGCGGGCGGCCTGGGGAAGCCAGGGGCTCAAGCAGAATGGATGGTCGTGGCCCGGGGGGCGGGGGAGGGAGGGAAGGCATGTCCGCGTGCAGTGCACAGAGGGGAGGCCTGGCAGTGGTTTCCTACCTCCGGTTTTGTGCCTCAGAGAGCACAGTCCCTGCCTCCTCTTTCTCTCCTATCATCCTTTCTTCCTCACCCTGGTCTCTGCTGAGAGCGGGTGATAATAGGCCTCGGTGAGCTCAGTGTCAGACCTGCAGCCTTTCCTCCCTGCTGATAATTACAGGCCTCTCGGAGATTCTTTCCATTAAAGGTCATGAATCGGCCCACCTTCCTTTGGTCTTTCGTACCCAGATTGCACTGCTGCCCTGAGCAGAGCCCGTGGCCCTCAGGGAAGTCAGGAAGCTCCCCCGCTTTCCGGCCCACTGACTGTACTGTGGGGTCCGTTCTGGATGGTGGGTCTGAGCCCTGGGTCCCAGCCGTGCACTGTGGTCATTTTCGCTTCCAGGTACACAATGACCAAATCCTCAGCCGTCCTCTTCATCTTGATCTTCTCTCTGATCTTCAAGCTGGAGGAGCTGGTGAGGCCCCAGCATCCCCTTAGTCCCTCCTACCCCTCAAGTGGTAAGCATGAGAAGGGAGTCTGAGCAGCAGCTTGTCACTGTGACAGAAGAGACGAGCCCAGCCCAGGGGCAGGAGCTCCCGACAGAAGCTGAGGAAGGACTGGGCACTACCGAGAAGTTTAGAAAATGGGAGAGGGGCCAGGTCAGGTCAAGCTGGGCCGGAGGCGCCTGCAGTGCAAGGCAGCACCTTGGTTTCATAGTGGGGAGGGGCCTAGGACAGCACAGGGAAGCACCTCAGTATGTAGGGCAGGTAGGGGTGTTGGAGACGAGCTGCTGGATGCAGCCCTGCACACCTCCATGGGAAGGAGCTGACCAGGGCCTCCCAGGGTGGTGGGTGGGGAGAGAAGAGCCAGCCACAATGGCTGCCGACCCCCAAACTCCAGGTGGGATGACCTGGAGACGCCCCAGTTAGCTGCCACCTGCTCCCCTCCTCATAGCGGGCGGCGCTGGTCCTGGTGGTCCTCCTCATCGCCGGGGGCCTCTTCATGTTCACCTACAAGTCCACGCAGTTCAACATGGAGGGCTTTGCCTTGGTGCTGGGGGCCTCGTTCATCGGTGGCATTCGCTGGACCCTCACGCAGATTCTCCTGCAGAAGGCGGATCTTGGTGAGAGCAGGCCCGGCACCAGGGGGTGGAGGCCAGTGGCCAGGCCGATGGCTCACCATGTCCCCGTTCCGTAGGGCTCCAGAACCCCATCGACACCATGTTCCACCTGCAGCCACTCATGTTTCTCGGGCTCTTCCCCCTCTTTGCCATATTTGAAGGTAGGTTGTGCCGTCCACCTCGGGGCACGTCAGCACAGCAGGCCCCCAACCCTCTCTCTGAGCCCAGCTGCAGAGGACAAGAGATCAAGGGCGGCCTCCTCTGGCAGGGCCTGGTTTGTGTGTCTGAACAGACACGTAAACCAAATGGCTGGAATCCAGCATGATAACCACTACATAGACAATGTATGAAACATAGCAGACGATAATGACAGCGCACATGTCCCACCCCGGAGGCGGGCCAGGGCTGTTCTCGTCGTTTTACATATATCAGCTCTTTTAAAACTTCCCAAAACCCCATGGGGCAGTACTGTTAATATCCTCACCTTGCAGATGAAAGAAACTGAGGCAGAGAGAAGTAGAGGGAACCTTGCTTTGGGTCCCATGACTCCTAAACGAGCCCAAACTTGGATCCAGGAGCTGACTCCAGAGTCCTCCGCTTCACCATTCTGTTGTGTTGCGCCTCTCAGGAGGAGAGTGTCTGCATTGTCTCAGGGTGGTAGGGTGAAAGGCAAGTGGGAAAGGCTTCCCTGACAGCGTATCTTGGAGGATGAGTGGGACTTTGACAGGCTGATGGGGGGGTGGGGGGTAGAGAGGACCATCCCAGGAAGCGGAAACGGTAGGTTCAGAGGAATGGAGTGTGTGCTGGATTGCAGGAGTGTGTATTGGGGCGCCAGGGAGTACAGGGAGTCTGGGTAGGTGAGCAGTTCCCCTCCACTGTCATTTCCCAGAGAGGAGGAGAGCGGGGAGCATTGTCTAGGCTGGAGGTGTACACATCCTCCTTTCTCTGATGTGTTGGGATTAGGCTTTGTCCCCTGTCTGTGTATCCTTCCTCCCAGAGAGCCTTCTGTCCTCAGGGTCATTACAGAAAATTCTGTTCTGCATCCATTTAAGTTGCAACCAGTGAAGCGTCTCAAACCTCTGAGAAAATTATTTGTGGCCCCGTTGTCCAGGAAACTTCCGTTCTGCAGCCTCATTTTCTCTCTCTCTTTAAAATCTCTCCCCATTCCTTCATTGTGTCCCTGGTAAAAAAGCCATCCCCCCCCCCCCGTCCCTGGCTGTTTACCCCACCCCTCATCTCTGCCATCCCTCCCCCGAAAGCCCCTGAAAGCCCCTGGCCTTCGTCACTTAGCAAAGCTGCATGGATTTAGCTCCTTTAATCTTTTCTGGTAAATTAATCCCCCAAGCGCTTTCATTACTTATGTTGCTTTCCCCGAGTCCCTTCCATTTGCCCATGCCTTTGCAGTACTGCTGAGCCCAGCACCAGGCAAGGTGTCCTACATTGGAGGCTGTTTGCCTGGGGTGGAGGGGTGTCACTCCGTGTTTCTAAGGTGCTTCCCTCCAAAAATCTCAGAGTCCTCAGCCAGCCTCCCGCCCCCGCAGGTGTGTCCTTTGTGCGTAGCCTGGGCACCTCGCGTCCTGTTAATACTCCCAGGGGCCTTTCCTGAAGGGAGGGGCCCAAGGAATCACCCTCCCAGATGGACAGTGTTGGAGGGACAAGGACCCTCTGAGAGTCTAAGCAAGCTCGCTGCCTGGGTGCCTGTGTGGGTGTCTTTGGAGCGGGGGGCCGTGGCTTTTGTTGAGTATTTCTATGCAGTGTGTGTTTTTTTGAGAACTGTTCATCAGATTATACCATCTGTTTGAGAAACACTGGTCTAGTCCCAACCGGTTCATTCTATTAGTGGGGAAACTCTCCCAGAGGGGGGCATGCCTTGGCCAATTACCACGGCTGTGTAATAGCCAGGCCTGGGTTAAGATGAGCTTTGCCCCCTGTTTAGAGGTGGCCCCCCTGAAAGGGAGGACAGAGGACTCTCCGCAGCCTCCCACACCACTGCCAGGGGCTGCCTGTCCCGCCGCTCTTGGGCCCATTGGTTGCCAAGGCCATAGGCATCCACCCTCACTGCCCCGTCGCAGATGGGAGGGAAACACACATGGAAGAGCCGGGTGCTCCTCTGGGCTGTCTCTGTGGTGCCATCCCCTGTGCTAAGCACAGGGGCTCCAAGCCCTCCTGCCACTCCCTGAGCTCTGGCATCCGTCCTAGCTTCCTGGTTTCCCCACGTCTCGGGCCGTCTGCACGAGCTTCTCCCATCCTTATCGTCGGGCCTGTGACAGCAGGTGCTTAGGAAGTGTGCCCTGCAACAGGGGCAGTTCTCACCCGGCTGCGGGGGGGTGAGGCCGCCCAGCAGGCACACCCAGGACATGGTCTCCCCATTGCTTTCAGGTCTCCATTTGTCCACATCTGAGAAAATCTTCCGTTTCCAGGACACAGGGCTGCTCCTGCGGGTTCTCGGGAGCCTCTTCCTTGGCGGGATTCTTGCCTTTGGTTTGGGTTTCTCCGAGTTCCTCCTGGTTTCCAGAACCTCCAGCCTTACTCTCTCCATTGCCGGCATTTTTAAGGTACAAACTCAGGTGACCCCCCCCCCCCGTCCTGTCTCAGAAAGGAGCACCTGAGGGTGTTTCTCATCAGCAGCTCCTGCACCCAAGGGCCTAGAAAGAAGAGGGAAGTACCTCATTAGGGTGCTAAGTGCCTGCTCTCATCTGTACCCCCCACCCTCACTGCAGCCCTGTGAGGTGGGGATGATCATGAGATATGAAGAGCTGCTCCCAACCAGGAAAGCAGCTAGCGGCCGAGCTGGGGTGCAGAGCCTGGTCCAACTCCACTGGGCTTGGGATGCATTTACATTTTACTAGGAATGCCAACTCTGGTCCTGTGGCAGTGGCAGGGAGCCATGGATTGAGAAACCCCCATTTGGACTCATCGTAACAAGTTCTGTGATTGATTGGTGATGTCTGCCATGGGCAGCGTCAGGGACAGTTAAGTCATTAGTGCCCTGTGCTTGCCTAGCCTGCCTTTACCTCTCCCTGGCAGCGCTCTTGCTTCTCCTCTCGTCACCTCCCTCTTCCCTCCACCACACGTCTCCTTCTTCCTTCCTTGGAACCATGGGGGAGTTTGCTCTTTGATCCTGGAGCAGTGCTGCCTAAGAGCAGAAACGTAGGGCTCCCCAAGGATCTTCTGGTTGCCAGCCAAATGATGAGGCATAAGCCATGGTTCTCAGAAAGTCATTTCACAGTGCCATTTGCAGCCATTGTGTGCAAAGATCCCTGGAACCAGTACATGTCCCACAAAGCCCTGTATGATGCTGCATTCTCCCCCTGGCAGCTGAGGGCTCCCCACCTGTACCTTCCGGAAGGACTCTCCTTTATTCCTGTGAGCACAGCTGCATTTGGTTGGTCTCCTTTTATCATGACAGTCTGGGAAAGCATCTCCTTTGTTTCATCTCAGTAACACGAAGGAGGAAAGCATTACAGCAGGCCCTGTGCAAGCTTCCTCTTTGCCCTGCAGGCCACTGCCCTGGAGGGAGTTTGGGCGAGTCTGGCTCTCTCCTGTGGTTGTGCTTAGTGCCTGGCCCTCTTTGCAAAAGGGCCAACTCATCCCACTCATCACTTCCCCTTCCTGGTTCTCTGCCCGCAGGAAGTCTGCACTTTGCTGTTGGCAGCTCATCTGCTGGGCGACCAGATCAGCCTCCTGAACTGGCTGGGCTTTGCCCTCTGCCTCTCGGGAATATCTCTGCATGTCGCCCTCAAAGCCCTGCACTCCAGAGGTAACCTGAGCCCTTTCCTACGCCTGCATTCATGACATTCTCCCGATGACTCTCAGCCCCTCGGCTTCCCCCAGTAGTTCCAGTCTGCATCATTCAGCCACCTCTGCAGGGGCTGCTGCTCTACTCAGCATGCTGCAGGCATCTCTAAAGAGCTGGGGAGGGGGGCCCAGATGACTGAGCACACATCACAACAGGGCACAGAACACTGATTGGGGCTGTAACTGGTCTCTCTTCATCCCCAGGTGATGGTGACCCTAAACCCTCGAAGGGGCTGGGCTCCAACCCCGACCTGGAGCTGCTGCTCCGGAGCAGCCAGCCAGAGGAAGGGGATAATGAGGCAGCAGAGGAGGAGGACTTCGTGGCCCAGGGATAGCAGCCACCAGCCAGGGGAGCAGCTTGGAAGCAGGCCGCTCCCAGTCTTCATACTGCCGGAGCTCAGGGACCAGGTGGCTTCTCACAGCAGCTGGGAGTAGTGGGTCGGCAGTGTCCACACTGGGCCTTGGGTGGCACAGGACCCGTGGTGGGGCTGAGTCGGAGAGTTGGTCAAACAGAGGGGTGAGCATCCGACCAGAACAGGCCCCACGCTGTGCTGGAGTCACAGCGGAGGAACGGAGGGCTGTTCTCAACTGCTTGCCAGGCTCTAGCTGCCAAGATCATGATTTCAGAGGCATCACAGGTGTCTAAGGGGCCTGGGCCTGGACTGCAGAGCAGTTGGGAAGGGGAGGTGGAGAGCTCTTTGCTCAGAGAGCAGATCTATTTATAGTTTGGGAATAAAGGGTTTACAGTCCACTAGTCGCTTCATGTTGCCTGGAGGTGTGGGGCCAGGGAGGGGCAGTTGGCCTGGCCTCTCCTTCCTCTGGGGCCTCGCAGGTGACTGGCCGGACTCCAGGCCTTCCCATCACCTGTACTCCTGCTTGAGCCCAGACCCTCTGGGGGGCCCAGCACACCTGAAGGCAGGAAAGAATGTGCGCTAAGCACCATATTCTGGGGACCTTAAAGCTTTCACAGCCTGACAGTCACTTATCACCCGTGATCTGAACCAGATTACTTAACCTCTCTGAAATGGGGGTAATAATGGTTCTGAAGATTGGAAACCGTTTAAATATTATATTGGTGTTTATTTTGAAGATCCTTTCAACAACCATGGATCCAAGACCTTAAATGAGTGGCCGGTTCACAGCATCAGGTGTGCGCACCCAGTGTTTGTTCGTGAAACACGTGGATGGGGTGATGGGCCCCTGGGCCTGCCCATCACCTGCTCTGGACGAGTCACACAGACTGTCTCCATCGGGTGGGGAGGGAGGAGACAAGCACCCAGCTCTGATGTGCTCTGGTTCTGAGGCCTGGCCTGCTGGGAGCCGGTTCCCCTGGATTGGTAGGGACTGCTGGCCAAGGGGTCATCCCTCCAAGCACCAGTGCCTGTAGGCATTCACAGCAGGTGGCGCCATCGCACCACAAGGTGACGCCAGCACTGGGGGAGCCACCACCACCTGAGCCCAGGCAGGAGGGTAGGGATGTCTTGCGGTGGCGGCCTGTTGGGAACTGTTCTGATAGATCGGAGCCATGAAAGCCCCTTTGAAGCCTTGGAGGACATTAGTGTTTGAGGAATGGGACCGGCAAACTTTTTGAAAAGGGCCAGATAGTAAATATTTCCCACTTGGGGACCATCTGGTCTCTTGCAGCCTCTCAAGTCTGCCGATGTAGCAGGACCGCCGCCATGGACACATCCAGAAACAAACTGGCAGGCTGTGTTCTAGTGGAACCTTATTTACAGGAATAGGACTCGGCGTGTTGGCTGCAGTTTGCCAACTCCTGCTGAAGAAGAAACCTTAAGAATCGCTGAGTCTCACCCACTCCCAGTCCACGGAGGCAGGGGGTAGGTACCGACTAGTCTGCGGTCCTCAGAGCCTGCAGGCTCGAGGTGAGCTTCCCTACAGACTTCTCCTGTAGGTGGAGGGGTGACACGCAGGGCTCGCTGAGGTGCCTTGTCTGGTTCCTGCACCTCTGCTCCCCTGGATTTGGCAAGCTCAGCCCAGGATTAAAGGAAGCTCATGTTCCATGCGAGTTGATGTGGGACGAGCTAGCAAAGAGGAGGGGCCAGGACCCCCTCCTGCCTCTGCTTGGGAGGCTGGTTAGGATGCAGGATGCTTGCTTGGGCTGTAGAGAGCCTGCCAGAATCCCCTGGCTTAGGTGGATGAGAACTTCCTTGCCTGCCTCTCCCCACCGTCCCCCTCTTCCCACACAGGGAGCAAAAGCTGCTGTCCGGGGCAGTAATTACAGGGTGCAGAGCGGGGCAGGTGCTGTGCCGCCTGCATGTGAGGTTCAATGACAGCCCTCACTTAGCAGCAATTACCAGCCAATCCAAAGGAGGGCTCCCTCCCCCCTTCCTGCCAGCGCTATTGCCAGGCCTTCCAGACCAGACCCTGTTCACCCTCAGCTTGGAGCCGGAGAAGCACCCATGCTGTCTGCAGCCATTGCATCTCAGGGCTGCATCGTTGCCATGGTAACTCGGTGCTTGCACAGGTTTCAGGAAGCTCAGGCTGTGACTTGTCTCCAAGGCTGTGCTGTCTGTCCCCACGAAGCCTACAGCTCCAGGGCTTCTGCAGAGGAGGGAGGAGGGAATGTGGGCTGACCTGCAGGTTCGAGTTTTAAGTGCTTACATGCCCACCGCCTCTCCCGGGAGCCTACCACGGAAGGAAGGTTACTGCCCCCAATATATGAGGATGTCTGTAGTTGAGGTCGCGGCAGGGATGAGAACGAGCTGGAGCTCACCAGTGGGAGAAACCCAGAAACCTGCGATGGCAGGCAGGGCCTGGAATGCCTTCATCTTCATTCTGGTACCCTTCTGTGCTGTGAGGGCTCAGGGCATCACCTCCATCTGTTTCTGCTCCCGTTCTTCTGAGGGGAAAGAAAAAAGGAAACTCCCAGTGGCGTGAGAGTAGACTTACACAGAACCAAGAGAACAGTCGTGATGCTTACCACAGCTTGCTGCATCCTGGACTACTGATGGGCCAGGTTGGGTCCCCAGTGTGCAGAGAACTGAGGGTGGGGATGCGGAACGTCCATTTGTGTTGACGGCATCCTGGGAGTGCTGATCCCATGCCAGATACTGAGCTGAATTTGGGATAGACAGGCCTTGGAGAGATGGCAAATGGGGCCATCCTTCCTCCCAGCCCAGGGAAACGGGGAGAACAGAATGGACCAGTCACTGGGCACCTTCGAGGCCTCTTGTGTAGACTGCTTAATCCCTAAATCCCAGTGCAGTAGGAATTGACTGTACCCATTTCACAGTTGTGGAAACTAAGCTCACAGAGGTTAAGCATGATGGTGGCTGAGAACACAGCTCAGAGACCACCAGACCTGGATTCACACCTCTGCCCTGTGACCAGTGGTGTGTCTTGGGCATGTTGCAGAGCCTGTTTCCTTGTCTATAAAGTAGGAACCCTAATACCTCCCAATGAAGCTGTTGTGAAGATGAAATGTTTTAAACAGCAGCACAGTGCTGGGCACATAGGAATAGCCACTTAATAAAGCTCAGCAACGAGGATGTGATGGAGCAAATGAGAGGAGGAGCAAGCACGGAGTGCTGCCTGCTCCAGTGCCTGGCCCAGTGGAGGCCTAAATAGGTTCTTGTTCTGTGAAGGAATTTCCAACAGTGGGAATTGGGATGTTTCGGGTCCCAGGGACCATCCTAACTTCTAAATGATTTGTCCTGCAAGGACAGGACAGGCTGTTCCCCACCTCCACCACCCATTTCCGCCAACCCCTGGCCCCCCAGCCATCCCAAGCCCTCACCCTGACATGAGTCAGGCCCCTTGGCCCCTGCTTGGTAGTACCCAGCTAGCTAGACTCCTGGTCCCATGGTTATCTGCAGTTGCGTTGGCAACTAGTGCCTTTCCCAGGAACAGACCCACGGCCTTGGTTCTGCTGGCATCCTGCTGGTGGGGCTGTGCCTTTCTCCAGGATGTCTGATGAGAACTCTTCTGCTGGGACGACAGAGGGACCGAAGAGAGAACCAGGGGAAAGTGCGTTGCAATGCATTTAATAATTCTTCTAGAGCGGCGGTCGCCAGCCTTTCAGACCTCATGGCCCACCAGTGAGGTGGCTGGCCACCGCTATTCTAGAACATCACCAACGCGCCCTGCCCAGCGAGAGCTACTGGAGACATAGGAGTCGTCGCGACGCTGTGTTGTCCGCGGAGAGCTTCTAACCCAACAGGTTCCCTGGATGCGGACTTGGGAGATTAGGGTGCAGAATGTCATTTAGGAAACGGTCTTGGGAAGTGGAAGGACTCAGGTTTTGGGAGTGGGAAAAGCTGAGTCCCCACAGAGGGCTCAGGACCCACAAGGAGCCCTGGATCTGAGCCAACCCTTCAGACTTGTCCCCACTGCAGCGGAGGAACCCTTCATTCTCAAAGGGGATCCGAACAGCTCATCACAGCCTCCACCACACCCGGGCCACAGCCTGGCTCCAAGGATGACCAGGGGTCCCTGAAGGGTAGAAAACCACATCTGACGTGGACGTGCACATGTGCATTTGCGGGGGAAGAGTGCCTTTGACCCCCTGAAAGATTAAGAACCACTGTCCAGGGAAAGCCAGACTTACCACAGCTTGAAAACCACACGATCAAGGATGAACACTATAGGTGCTCACTATAGTGATGGATGGCTGACAAGTGGATGGATGGGTAGATGTCATTATAGAATTATTGGGAGAAACCAATTCTGCCAGGGGCAGGAGAGCAAAGATTTTCAGGAGGAGCTGACCATTTTGAACTGAGTCTTGAAGACTAAATGAGCGTTGCCAAGCAGACACAAGGGTAAAGGATACCAGGCGGGGGTGAGGGGGGTGACGAGGGGAAGGACAGAGGCACGAGGGTGGGGTGTTGGGTACTGTGTGTAGCAGGAGTTAGTCCATCTGGGTAAGGAGGCAGTAAAGCGCCAGGTCCCCCAGGAGGTACCCTGATAGGAATTGTTCTCCCAAGTTGCTCTCAAGCAAGCAGGTACCTCCCCCGCCACCCCCATCACTCAACGGGGGCCGGTGCCTCTGGGTGGGGGGGGTCTTAAAGGTAATAGCACACCAGTGACAGCATCAGCTCACCCCTGCAGTCCCCCTACCCCCCGGGAATGTGGTGGTACTGGCTGGCCCACCTTCCAGGTAACAAACAGGAGACACTAGACAACTTCCCAAGGTCACTTACCTCACTAGCTCCCAAGAGCAGCGGGGGCCCTCCCTGGGGCTCACCCCCACCCCCCACCCCAGTGCCCCGCGCAGGGCTGTTTCGAGTGCCAGGTCTCCGCACCCTCCTGGGTTTGGGCTTCTCTGGTTAGGGGCATGAAGAGTGTCCCCCTGCGGTGGCCCTATTTTGCTCTGGGAGGAATCCCCCCTGAGCCAGAGCCTCCATCCTGTGGCAGGGCTGCCCATGAATTAAACATGCCCCCGTGGTCAACTCAGTAATGCTTTTATTAATACTTAATTACTCAGCGCGCACCAGGGAAATGAGACTCACTCAGGCCTCGTAAATTAAGACAGTGATCTTGTGAAAAAGCCAATGGGAGTTCATTCCCCCAGCCCCTCCCATCGCTGCACCTCTGGGCTTGCCATTTAGCGGCACTAGAGGAGAGGCAGGGGTGAGGGGTGAGGGGACAGGGACCTTCCCAGGGTGGAATGGGGACGTGGACAGTGAACCTCTCCAGTTTCCTGGGAGAGAAAGGCCCGAGGCGCAGGGCAGAAGTGTCCGCTGGAGATGTTATTCCTTCCTCATTTCACAGTGTGGAGATGGGACGCCCCCTCCTCGGCTTTAGTTGTGGCAGTGTCCCATCCTGAGTTTGCCGCTAAGCTTGTTTGGTTTTTCTAAACGTAACTTTCTCCCACGTTTTGTTTCCCAGAAGACGGGAGTCCCTTGTTCATCGTCCTGGGACACCAGAGCCAACACCTGCTTTGGACCTACTATGTGCCAGGACCTGGCCCTCTGGCTCATGCTCCTTAGCTCTGATTCTTAGCTGTGTGACTTTGGGCCAGCAACTGCACGCCTGGCCCATTTCCTCGTCTGGAATTAGGGAGAATGGCAACACCTCTGTGCGGAGTTATTGTGATGATTAAACAAAGTAATGCCCATCAAGTACTCGTGTTGGAACACTGCCCAACACGAGTTCTCCCTCGGTGGCAGCTATTATGATCTTCACACCATGCTGCCATTTCACAGGTAGGCAAAGTGAGGCTTTAAATGCATTCTGTTGCCTAAGGACACATAGCCCAGAACTTGATATTGCCAAAGCTCATCACTTTCCTCCCAAGGGGGCAGAGCGGGGGGTCAAGTGCCCTTAGAAAAGCCCATTGACCAAGTCCAGCCCAGCCCCACCCAGGCAGCCTGGTGGGCGACGCCAGCGTGCACAGGCTCCGCAATCAGCCTGGCCGAGGCCAGTTCCTGCCACACCCCCTACCTGTCACACGGACCCGGAGCCTCAGCTTCCGCTTTTGACAGTGGGCTCCTGGGAACACCGACCTCCTCGCGCAATCGGAGGATTTCTGTTTGAAAGCGCCTGGCATCTGGTAGCCTTGTTTCAGAACTCTGCACCTGGGTTTCTTTATATGCAACCCGGGGATCACAAAAAGCCTTGCGCGCTGGCCTGCTGGAGCCCCGCGGAGATAATGGGCACCACTCAGCCTGGCAAGCAGGGACCTGGAAACTGGCAAGTTGCAGGTGTTCCTGGTCAAGGCCCCTCCAAGGGCAAGGATGTCAGGGAGCCTGGGGCGGGGGGGTTGAATGCTGTCCCCGGTGGATGCAATGACCCTGGAGGAGAGCTCCCCTGGGTCAGGTGATGTGGAGGGTTGGGGACAGAGCACCTTCAGAAACCCACCCTGGCCACCAGGTGCTTTGCAAGTGGAGGTCAGCCTCTCTGCTGTGACCCCCCCCCCCCCCCGCCTCCCCCCATCCCCCCAAGCTGCCAGAGCCACATGTAGGCGAGGAGTCCTGGGCAGGAGATTGAAGCCTCCCCCAGGAGAGCGTGGCTCTGGGTTCATATATAATATGTAACGTCAGATTTAAATGTCACTGCTGCGGGCGGCTGACCAGGGTCCCCACACAATGGGCTGCCAGGGGCGCCTCCGCTGCCTCTTCATCTTCCTGGCAGTCGCTGACCAAAAGAAGGGAGATTTGGCTCCTTAAAAAACTAAACAGTGTTGAGCACTCTGGTGTTGCCTGGGCAACAGCTGAGGGGGAGAGAGAAGCATCTTATTGTTTAAAGTTATTCTTGTTCAGTTTCAAAGGCCTGTTCTGAAAAGGACTGCATTGTCCAAGCAGCCCGGCTGGTCCTCTCTCTCCTCTGGCCCGCTGTGTGTCCCCACTCCTGCTTCCCCTCAGCCCTCAGCCGCACTGCCCAGCCTCAGGCAGTGGGGATGGTCACAGCGTGTTGGACAACTGGGCACCATAGATAAGTTCCTTCCTGTGCTCTCTGCCTTCTCCCCCAGGCCCAGCAGGGCTCATGCCACATGGAGCATCCGTGTTCCTCGGGCCTGGGCTGCTTCTCCAGCCCTTCCTTCCCCTCCCCCACCCCCCCGCCCCGCCCCAAGTGGGTATATGCACAGGAGTGTGGCTCAGTGACTTAGGAGTCGGCTCACAGAAGTGCCTGAACCTGGGGGGCCATGGGGTCAGCCATATAACAGAGGCGTGCATCTTGGTTCTGAAGCCCAGCCAGGAGTGAGATGAAGGTGGTCATCACGGTCATTGCTTGGGGGAAGCCAAGTGGTACCTCGTGACCCTCTGCCCCTCATGTGCCATTGCATTGGAATTGCTAACTCATTCCTTTTCCCTATGAGACTGTCAACCCCCCAACAGCAGGCTGTGTCTATTCATCTCTGTGCATTCTTATAAACTGCCTCAAATCCTTTCAGGAGCAAGGCAAATTCTGAAAATCCAGATGAGATGTACATGTATTTTTAATTTAAAAATGTTTAGTGAATACATATGCATGATACAAAATTCAGAAGGTTTTAAAGGAACAAATATCCATGACTTCTGATACCCATTTTCCCCTTGGGGGGGTGGGTAGTCATGGTTTCCAGCTTTCAATGTATCCTTCCAGAGGTATTCTGTTCAGATAAAGGTAAATGGGTATGAAATACATTATTCACATGCCTACCTCCTGTGTCTAGCACAGGGTCCAGCACATAGTAGATACTTTATAAAACTTTGTCAGATAGATGGATGCACAAACAAACAGGTTGAATGGATAGGTGGATGGTGGATGAGTGGGTGGGTGGATGGATGAACGGTGGATGGACAGATGGGTGGGTAGTTAGATGGATAAATGGATGGATGAATGAATGATTGGATAGGTGGATGGATGCAGGATTGATGAGTGGATGGGTGGATGAGTAGGTGGGTGGATGGATAGATGAAGGCATGGATGGATGGTGGCTGGATAGATGGATGAATAGGTGAATGAGTGAGTGGATGGATGGATGGATGGGTGGATGGATGGTGGGTGGATAGATGGATGGATGGATTAGTGGATGGGTGTATGGGTGGGTGGATGGATGGATGGATGGTGGATGGGTGGATGGATGGATTAGTGGGTGGTGGGTGGATGGATGGATGGATGGAGGGCTGGGTGGGCAGGTAGGTGGATAGATACAGCTCTTTTTTCCCCCCAGATGTCTGTTTCCCAATAACAAGGTCCTTCAGAGAAAGATGGCAGATCCAGCATTAGACATGTTGATCTCAAGGGCCTGTGTTGTTCAGATGGAGACATCCAATAAGCAGCTGAATTGTGGTTTTATCAGGGAAGGATTTTATTCTGCTGCTAACAGAGACTCAACTACAACGGCTTGAATCCATTTTCTTTTTCTCAGGATGAGAAGCTGTAATAGAGGTATAGCCCCAAGGGTATCAGGGCTGAGGTCACTGCAATGCCCTTGATCTTTCCCTCATGGTCTCAAAAGAGCTTTAGGGGGAAGGAGCCTCCCCATCACGTCTGCGTGGCAGGGAGGAAGAAAGAAGGAAAAGAGAGGCAGAAGGTGAGTCAGCCTCCTATAGAAAGCTGTTCCGGGAAGTCCCACCTGGTGACTTCATTACATCTCCCTGGCAACTCCTAGATACAAAGGGGACCGGGATGTGTGGCTTTTAGGGTGTGGACATTATTCCCAGATCATATTGGGGTTCTATTATATCAGTGAGGAGGCAAGAGGAACTGGGTAGAGTCAGCAACTAGCAGCCTCTGCTACCAGGGTGGAGAGTCAGAGGAGAGTGCTGGGCCTGAGGATGGACACAGCAGGGAGGTGCGTCCAGGGAAGAGCATATGCTAAGGCACAGAGGTGCGAAAGCTCGGGTGCATCCGCATTCACATTCCGGCTAAGTCCTGGTGGCTCCAGCTTCTAAACTTCTCCAGAAAGGAACCACTTCTCCCCCCCTGCCCTGGTCCGAGCCACCATGATCTTCACCTGGATCAGAGCAGCAGCCTTGTACCTGGTACCCTGCTCCCTTCTGACCCGCTGCCCAGTGCCTGGTTCTCTGTCCAGCATTTACAGTGACTCCTGATCCATACATTGGAGGCTGGCTCCCTGCTCAACACCCTACAGTAGCTTCCATCTCACTCCGAATGAGACCCCAAGCCCTCACCAAGGCCTATGAGGGGTTGCTTGATGTAACCCCTGCTTCCTCTACTGTAGATGGCTGGCATGGCACCTGGTGTGTGACCCTTGGGGTCAGACCAAACCTGGGTTCAGCAACCTCGGTACTTGGGTTCTGGCAAGGAAAGAATTCAGAGTCTAGAGCCAAACTGTAAGAGAACATTTATTGGGCAAATTACAGGGGTAGAAGAAGTAAGTCCTAGAAGAAATGAGCTTAGCAAACAAGTTCTAGAGGTAGCGGAAGGGCCCTTGGAGCTGAGGAGTGAGGAAGCTAAGGGTGAGTGCCTGGGATAGAGAAGGGGAAGGCACAGGTGTGCTCCCAAGAGGGAGAGTGCACTGGGTCCGCTCCCTAAGCGTTTTAAGGGTGGAGATTTGAGGGGAGGTCCCAGGGTGAGATCTCCATAGAATATTCAGGGGTGTCCTTTCAGAGTGTGGTCTCCACTGATGGATTGGTCAGCACCAGGGCAGGGGTCATTATTCAATGCAGCTGGTCCTGAGTCTGGTTTTGTTGTCTTTCTGGGCCTGGAACTGAAGTACAACTGAGGCCTAAATGTTATCTCCAGGGAGGAAGGGACAGGAGAGTCACCCTGGGGGTGAGGTCCCACCTACAATTGATTGTCTGTTGCTAGGCACCTGGGGCTTTCCACTCAGGTGGCCTTCTGCACGTACCTGGCCCATCGTCCTTGCTCTGCTTATGTCTGTCTAACTGCCTACAACACCTCTGCCTCTCCCCATCGGTCACTTCTGGCTGCTTCCCATGCCACCAGCTGTTCACACCCCCAGAGTGAGCTTCATTCAGAAGCTTCACATGGAATCTCCTCTGCCTCCTCCAGGTCAAATATCACCTCCCCAGACAGGCTGCCTGCCCATTCTACCTAACCCCCTCCTCGCCATCACTCTCTCCTCCAGGATTTAACCCATTTGGGACCACAGGCTCCTAGGCCTCTGGTGAAGCCTAGAGACCCCTTCCCAGATTCAGGGAAGAAAATATGTAGAATTGCAAAGGAAATCAATTATATTGAAATAACAGTTTTCAAAACATTTGCAAAACTAATGTGTGATGTAGTGCTACAGTGCTTCTTTATTAATGCATTAAATAACAGATCCGCAGGCAGCTCTAGTAACCACCACAATTTTGAAGCAATGATGAGTGTCAATGGTATTTTGAAACATCCACAACAACTCTAACGTGATAGGAAGTATCTGACTTCTGCTGGCGACAGTCACAGGCGTTGCTAATATGACCAAGGTGTGTGGCCAACATTTATCATTGGAGAGAAACACTGTATTTCAGTTAAAGGTTAATGTAACAAAAAGGTAATTTCTGCGCCCCCCCTCCCCGCCCCCCCCGCTACAACTTTACCAACTCTGTGAATTCTGTAAATGGATCCCTTGGGGGGAGTCTGGGTGGTTGTGTGTTTTTTAAGTGTCTTTCTTTGCTTGACATTACACATTTATTTGTTAACTTGCTTACTGTCAAAGTGTCTCCCAGGAGAGTAGAGATTGGATCTGTTCTGCTCACTGCTGTCTCTTCAGTACCTAGAACACTGCCAGACACATAAGTGATCAATAAATATGTTTCCTTTTTTAAATGAACAAGCAAGAGAGCTAAGGCTGGAGAGACAGGGAGGCTGGAGCTAGATGTGAAGGGCCTTGAATGTCACACTCAGGAGTGTGGCTGGGACCCCAGGAGGGGAGATGGGCCCCGGGCAGGTCACTGTCCCCAGGGCAGCCAGGCTGACAGGCTGACAGGGAGGTGAGTGAACTGAGCCCGCCTGCCTTCAGAGGCAGCTTTCTGAGGGAGGCTCAGGCATAAACCATGTCAGTTGTGAATGTCGGCAGCCACTTCACTCTCGGCTGGCCTGTCTCCTCCTTCCAGCCTCCCTGGATGGTGAACAGGGAGCTAGCGGAGGCCGGCCCAGAGCACTGTTATCATTCTCCGGAGAGGCCTGGGCAGTAATGGTGTGCCAGGCAGCAAGGGCAGGCCCGAGGGCTGAAGAGGCAGCGGGGGGCTGGGAAGGGAAGGGGAGCCCCAGAGGCTCATGGCTCGCCTTGGGGACAGCTCCATGGCAGCTACCGCAGAGGGACCTGGTGTGCCAGACCCTGAAGCCAAGGAAGAGACCAGTCACCCCTCCCAGACTGGGGTGGCTATTTAGGGCCGTGGGTTTTACGGAGACTGGAGAACCTGGGGCAAGAGCAAACTTTTGGAATCAGACCGACTGGGTGGAATTCTGGAATGGCCATTTGCTCTTTAATTGCAGGCTCTTGTACAAGTCCCCTAGCGCTCCATGCCTGTCCACATCCATAAGTGCGGGTGCACGAGGATTCAATGGGGAACATACTGGATCTAAAGCAGCCGACTTGATGTCAGGTGGTATACAATCAACCAACGGTTGCCCTGTCACTGTTAACCTACAGCAGATGACTGGACAACGGGGCCAGCAGTCCCTCTGCTGCTAGCTGGCACTACTGTAATCATAACCCACTTGGTCACTTGGAGCTGGGAGTGTAAGCTGGCGGCACAGAAGCCAGTAAGACCAGAGTGGAGAGAGAAAAACAAGCTCTGGAGACAGCAGATTGAGCTCCAGCCCAGCTGTGTGACCTTGAGTCAGCCGCATCACCTCTCTGAACCTCAGTTCCCAAAACAAGGATGGCGCCTTCTTCCCCTAGTGCCCGTGTCTGTATGTGAGGATTATGACAGGAGCGATGGATGAAAGGCCGCACGGGGGGGTCCGCGCACATCACAGCGCCCACGAGTGCAGGATCACAGTCCCAGCCTGTGCCGCGATCACACGCTAGAAAGCCCTCCGTCACACCCATCATGTGTCGGAGCCGCACTCCAGCCCTTCAGGATGGACAGGGCTGTGTCTGATCCACATTGAACAACCGGACGCAAGAGCGCAGGTGGTGGTGGCCTCACGGCGCTCTCTGCTTGGAGGCCACTCAGCCGTGAGATTCCGGGCAGGATGGGAAGCCAGGTGGCTCAGGTGCTGTCTCTTTTCAGATCCGCCACTCGGGGATGTATTCACTCAACACGTATTTCCCAAGCTGCACCCAGGAACTGGATGCAGCAGTCACTGGGCAGACACGACGCTGCTCTCGAGGAACTTGGAGCCTGGCGGCCTCAGGCTTCTCCCCACTGATCGCAGGAAGACCCGTGTCTGCTCCTGGTGACAGATCAGGAAGTGCCCCCTGTGCAGAGCCCCAGCTCCGTGCCCACCTGGGGCACGAGCAGGTCAGGAACAGAAGAGCTTTCTGCCCTTGGGGATCAATCACTAATAAACCCAGAGGTAGACACTAGGAGCCTAGCATGAACACGAAACCTAAAATGAAGGATCTGCGGCCAGAAGTGTTCAGGAAAAGCCGCTCCGGGAGTCAGGCCGCTTTGGCACATGCTCCAGGCTCTCTGGAAAGCCAGGCAGGAAAGACCTGCCTCACCCGATGCTTCCCAAACCTGCTTGCCCGAGTGAACCTTTATGTCAAGCCATACCTACCATACTCACTTCGGACAAGGCTAGGGCAGTGGAAAGGGCATAGTGCTTAGAGCCAGGGGCCTGGGTTCGAAGCCCAGCCTCAGATGTGATTTGCACATGATAAACCGTCAAAACATTATAACCCAGAGGAGGGAAGTGACTTGCCCAAAGTCACTCAGCACCAGGCCCAGAGCCCAGGCCTTCGAGTTATTGTTAATGTGAGAGGTGTCCTGTGCTTCCTTCTGACAGGCATAGCCTGACACCTTGCTGGGAGTTCGTTTTGGTCTCCTAGCCATGCAGGGCCTTCATGCACATTACGAAAAAGCACCTCCTTCTCAGGGGTCAGCACATCCCTTGTCAGGGCCTGTGAATTGGATTTCAGCTCCCTAGTTGTCCCCTGGGCCGAGTATCCCATGGCAACCCTTATTAGCCCATTTCTCCGCACTCTCCTCACCCCTTCCATCCCCCAGCACCCTCTCCCCCTGAGCCGCAGCTCCCTGCAGGGTGCCAGGTTGTGCTGTGATGGGAACCACCCAGTTGTTGGGCTGCATTTCCTAAGCCCCTTAGTGGCAGAATGGCAGCAGCCAAAGGTGCTGACTCAGCAAACTTTAATTTATCTCACAGGCCAGGGGTGTGCGTGAAGCAATTAGTGAAATAATGGTTATGTCGCACTAAAAATTATTTATAGAGTCACCGAGCACACAGCTGTGATTAAATTAGACAACCAGGGGGACTTGAACTGCCAATGGAGCCGGCATCCAAGGCTCAGACTCCAGCTGGTTGGGTTGGGTGGGGTCACTTCTCCCCCTTCACTCACCACCCCAGGCAGGCCAGCCAACCCAGACTCAGGCAGGGATAAGGAGGGTCTGCATGGGCAGGAGGGTGGGGAGTGGTCCCATCTCACGAAGTCTGAGCTGCTAGGACCCTTAAACATAGACAAGTCAGGGGCTTCACACATATCGGAGGCTTTGAAGCAGCTAAAACACTTTCAAATCAAGTCTAACACAGCCACTCGATGAGCAAAAGGGAAGCGGTCCGGGTGAATTAGACAAGATGATTCTGGAGCCCCATGGGCTTGGCAATGACCCCAACGCTGGACCCCGAGAGCCTAGAGCACGCTGTAAACCGTAGGTCAGTCCAGCCTTCTTTTACAGGCGGCAAACTGAGGGCCAGAGATTTCTCTCTTGTCCCCCTGGCAGGAGTCAGGAGACTTTTGTTCCAGCCCTGGGTCAGGGGGAAGCCCTGGAGCCTTCTCTGGACCCAATGAATCCCCCGAGAGTTCGTTAAGGGGTGTCTATAGGAGTGAATAAATGTTTCTTAAGCACCTACTGCATACAGGATACTCTTTCTATATTTGTTGTCTTATTCATGTTTATGTTTATAATTCTATTTAGCTCGTTAAAACATTACTCTAAGGTAAGTACTCCTGTTCCCATTTACAGATGGAGAATCCGAGGCTCAGAGAGGTTCAGGTATTTGCCCACAGCCACACAGCAAATGAGGGCAGAGCCGTTTTCTAAAAGCTCATCTGACTCCAACGATGGAGCATTGTGGTACTTTGGGTATTTTAGGGTGCCTTCTGGGTGCCCCACATTGTGGGGGATCTGATGCTGAGAAATGGTAATGGGGCTTCCTTCACACTGGATGCTGGGCCAGATACTGGCCATGCACCATCTCATTTCATCAGCAACCTCTCAGGTGCCCATGGGCAAACGGCGAGCATTCCATTGGCTCCCAATCCCCAGCTTGTGAGTGCCAAGGTTTACCTTCCTCAAGGGGTCTCCACCTTTCTCATGATGCAGGCGCCCCACCCCCCATGTGGGAGCCTCGGTCCCAGCTACCTGAGTGGTCCAGGCTTCCCCCAGTGAGTGAGGAATTGGCAGCCCTGAGAGGTGGTGGCTGGAAAGGGAGTGTTGATGCCATTGGGAGGCCCTGACGCCCAGCCTGGCGCCAACCCAGGCCCCACATCTCGGCACTTCCAAACACCCCCCCCCCCCCCCCCCCCCCCCCCCCCCCCGCACTGAGCTAAAGATGGTTTCTGACCATTCCCCAAGAGCCGTAGCCTTGGTCATCTTTTAGCAGCCAGGACCCTTTGCAGACCTCACTGGGCCTTTCTCCAAACAAGGCCCTGGAGGCTTGGAGCAGTGACTGACTGAGCAGGATTCTGAGGCCCAATGGCTCCCTCTCACCCACCCCCAGGCTCCCTCCACCTCCTCTGTTCCAGCACTTTCCCTGTGCCACTCGTCAGCTCCATTGCACCCACAGCCGGCCCCCCTCCAATCACTTCCAAAGAGCGGCATGCAGCTCACTCTCCAGATGTCTGCTGCCCCGAGGATCTCCCTCCCACCCCGGGCCCCACAGGAGGAGGGCTAGTTGTGGGGAGGACATGGAATGGAGAAAGCAGCTGAATAACCCTGTTGCTCCTATCTCTGGCCAGTCCCCACTAGGGAGTAACCTCTGACCCCACAGGATGCACGGCCCCCTTACTATCCCCCTCCCACTGCCCAGTGTGGCTCCTCATCCAAGTCAGGGCCAGTGTCTGGGCTGTCAGGGTGCACAGGGTCCACTCCCCTCTCTCTCTGGTCTGTCCTGTGTCCTGCTGCTGCCTCTGGCCACTTAGCATGCAGCCGGTTGTGTAGGCTGCAGCAACCAAATGAGATTAGCTTTCCTGCTAAGCAAGTCCCCACTCGCCACCGCCCACGGCCCTGCGCTCAGGGCCGCCAGCTGTTTGCTGAGCTCCCACAGCAGGGAGGTCCCAGCCCTAGCCTTTCCCACCTCGAATCTCCCCCACCCCCCATCTCCCGCCCCCTGTGGAACCCAACAGGCCAGTGAGGGAGAGGCGGGGCAGTGGAAAGAGGTGGGCAGAGGGAGGAGGGAGCCTCAGAATGCAAAGGCAGGCAGGAGGGCGTGGATTAGAGCCCATCGCAGAAATGGCTTTCTTATCACCGCACAACCTGAATTGCCAGGACCAACTCTGAAAATTGAATTGCCTCCCGCCCTCCCCCCTGCCCTCCACCACCACCTTCCCTCCGCTCCTCGTTCCCTCCCAGCCCACCCCCTCTGAAAGCGCTGTTGGGAGAGACCAAGGGACAGATACAGGAGCCACCCAGGTAGAGAGGAAAGCGCCCGAGCGGAGACCCTGCGCCCTGGGGGACCAGGAGGCAGAGGCAGAAACGAGGCAGGGCTGGGAGACATCTGAGTGGCCTGGGCTTCAGCCGAGAGAAGGATGGCCCCGCCCTGCTCATTCCCCTACCTGCCCCTGCGCCCAGCTGGCCGGGTTGCTGCCTTCTCATCCCTGCTGGCCCTTCTCCAGTCCCACCTTGGCGCCTCCGCAGGGCCTGAGGCAGGGCCCTGATGGCCGGGGCAGAACCCTGGGCGGGAGCCCACGGGTACTTGGAAGCAGCCCCAGTGAGTTCCTGGCAGAGTCAGGCTGCAGGTGGTGGAGAATGGGCCTTGGGTGGCCAGGAGGCAGCCAGCTGTGTAATGAGGCAGCTCTCGTAGTGGCCAGCCTGAGGCAGGGGGTGGGCAAAGTAGAGGCGGGGCGAGCAGAGGGAGGGCCAGGCCCACCTGCCTCCAGCGCCCCACTCAGGCCTGGGGCGTGGGGCTCGTTGCCTAGGAAACTCAGCAGGGGTTGAGGGAGTCAGCAGGAGACTGGGGCCCCTGGCACGGCCTAGGCCAGCCTCCAGGCCTGATGAAAATCAGAGGCGAGGTGCTGCTGCCCCAGCCTGAGCTGGTCCTGGCTCCCCTTCCCACGCCAGCATCTCCCTCCACCGCCTGAAAGCCTAGGACTCTCTCTGGAACTGGCACTTGGCCTGTAACAGCCCCTTCCCCCACACCCCCTCTCCACAGCCCCCACTCCCCCTCCCACTCCTCTTGTACTGCCCCTCCTAGTCTAGCGCAGTGCCTGGGGTGGGCAGGCAGTCAGGCACAGGAGCCAGGGGACCCGGGGAAGACCAGGTCATGGCCTCCACTCAGCCACTCTCCTCAAACACACACACGTGCACACATGTGCACACACATGTGCACACACACCTTCAAGATCATTCAAAATGTCTTGTTGAATCTCAAAGTCACATATTCTCAGCTCGAGGCCTTTTAACCCATTGTATGCCATAAGCATCTGTAGACGCAAGCCAGTGGGACCTGCCCCACACGCCCCGTGCGTCTATAAAAAAACAATGTTTCCCCTAAGTGGCAGCCCTGACCAACTTTCAAATCATTTTTCGTGAGAATTTTCAGCTAAAAAATATTCGTGAACTCCCGAATTGTGAGTAATATATTTATTTTTATAATATTCATTGCAAATTGATTTTTTAAATTAAATTCAAAATATTGTGGTGTGGGGGGAGGGTTTCCATTTTGGACACGTGGCAGTTAACTGGTTAATCAAACCCCCATTTTACAGGTGGGAGAACCACAGTGCAAGGAGGGAATGAACTTACCGAAGTCACACGACAAGGAAATCCTCCCAGAGAGCCCCCGACAGCCCCACGACTCTTCCCAGACCTTCCAAGTTCGTCCGCCACCTGCTCACCTGTGCCTCCCAGACTTGGCCAATGGCAGGGCCCCGCAGTTAATAAATCAAGGTGACTTTAGGGACAAGAATGGGCCTCTTTCTCCCTTGTCCCTCCTATTTGCATAATCCTGGCTGGCAATATGATAATGATGTTTGTTAAAGACAGAGCACAATAAATTAATACCGTTAAGTTGTTGCTGCAAAATGCAAAGCAGGTAATTTACTGCCAGCGAGGAACAGAGCCTTTAAACTGTAATGGATTAACTTTCCCAGCAGCAAATGTGTCCCTGGAGGGAGAGAGTTGGGAGGCAGAGGCGGCGCTGGGCTGATGCTAGGGGGCACCTGCTTGCTTCCTAGGACCGGGCCTGGCGTGTCCAGCCCCAACCTTAGGGCAGGGGGCTGCAGGAGACACGGTGACCTGGGACTTCCTGGGATAGCCCAGGCCCCCAGAGGAGTGGTTGAGATGTCCCATTTGCGTCCCCCTCTGCGACCCTCAGAGGCACTCCTGTTTGGACCCTTCTTTCTTGAGGATGACTAGAGAGGTTCCTCCCTCCCCCCGAAGTGACTGAGCCTTCAGCCTCAGAGTCCGTCCTGGCCCAGGCCCTGCTCCTCCCAGGGTCCAGACACGGCAAGGAGGGAAGGATCCTGGGTTTGGTTAGAGGAAGGGGCACACCAGGAGCTGAGGGTCAGCCCCTGACATGATGCCCTCCCTAGGTCCCCCCAAACACCCTTGCCCTCAGGTACTAAAAGGGGAGGGAGAACCAAGAGGGAAGAGGTTAATTCTGTCTGTGGGGGAGCCAGGGGGTGGCTGAGGCAGCGGGAGGGGGTGTGGTGGAAAGGCAGCTGGTGGGAGAAGCTGGGCGTGGACAGAACCCTCACCAGCACCTCTCAAGGGGCAGTCCCTCCATTAAGCTCAGACAGCCATGCCTTCCCCAGAGAACTGCAGCCCCAGTGCAGGGTGGCCCCAGGCCGGTCTCGAAGACCCCAGCAGAATTCTAATGTCCCATTTATCTCTGCAGCTTCTCCAGCGATGCTAAAGGGGAGTGCTCCGCAATTGGCTCCCAGGCTAATTGCATCTGGGCTCCTCTCTTTCCTGGGCAAGGTAGGTGGGGGGCGGGGCGGGAAGGATGGGCTGAGGCAGCCCCGATGGGGAGGAGATGCTGGAACTTGGGCTGGGGCTGGGCTCAGTGTTGGTTGCAAGGAGTGAGTGGCAGGGCCAGGACGCAGCCCGGGGTCTCCCAGCGGCCTCGCAGCCAGGCTGGGGTGATGGCTCTCCTTCCAGGCTCCTTTCGCCCCATGTGTCCCCATCTGTCTGGCGGGGCGTCTCTCCCCTAGGAGGCCAGTGGATGGCTGACCCTGGCAGCCCTTTCTCGCCCAGCTGCTGGCAGGAACCAGCCTGAATAAATGCAAAGAGACCCCCTCTGGAGGCTGCTCCTGCCGTGTCCCTGTCCTCATGTTAATTTTACCAGGGCCTTGATAAATCTTCCTGTCACCTCCATCGGCGGACATAGATCTCATCGTACAGAGAGGTGACACTCCTGCCCTTTGGGACCAGCTATCAATTTCAGGCGGTGACCCGAGCAATGAAGAACCAGGCAGGCCCTTCTGCCACCTGAGCCTTCCCCCCCCCACCCCCTCCCCCCCCCTGGGGAGCAGCCCTCTTGAGCAGCCATCACCTGTCCTTCAGAAGAGGGGCCTGCAGACGAGGCGCCAAGCACACCTTCCTGCCTGCCGGCGCTGGCACCTCCTCACCGGAGGCTTCCGGAGCTGCTGGGCTGCCGCTGCCAGGCTGGAAGAGCCGCGGGATGCCGTCCAGGGAGCAACGCTTACCTGCTGACTCTTTGCAGCTGGGGTGCAAGTACCCTTTGGGAGTGGACACCCTGAGCTGTGAGTTCTTCACGGGTTCCCAGAATTCCCCAGGGGAGTTGAGCTCCAGTTGTTAAGGGGCTCGATCATGCACCCTCATTGGCTGTCTTTCTGCCCCCATCACATCCCCACCTGACTGCTGGTGCTCCTAGGAGCACCTCCCACATACGCGATTTGCCTGGAGCCCTTTTCTCTGGCTCCTTCTGCAGAGACCCGTGTGAAGACTCTCACAAAACACTTTCTAGCAGCTCATGAGGTATGCACTCCAGTCAGCAATGGAGGCACAGCAAGAGGTTTGGCTGTGTGTGTTTCTTGCTCCTGGGCCAATTTTCATTCAAGCTGGAACACATCTCTGGGAGGTGTTGCCCCAGCTGTACCAATGAGGAAACAGATTCCCAGAGAGGTGAAGTGACTTGCCCAAGGTCACACAGCCAGCAAACAAGAGTCACTTTTCAATCTCAGGCAGCACCCACCTTATTCCCTGGATTCTCCCTCCTGGGTAGAGGCAGGACCTGGAGTCTTACTACTGGGCAGCCTTCTGCAAGGGGCTATGGACCCCTCAATAAAAAGCTGCAGGTCCTGATCTCCAAGGGCTGAGATCGGGTGGGGGAGATGGATGCATGAAAGACAGCATGGCTGGGACTCCTCCCAGAATGCATGGCGGCATCTTTCCAACATCACTCTCTTAGAATCGGGGGAGATTTGTGCTGGGAGGCAGCTGAGAGAGTGTCTATTTCAACACCCTTGTTCTATAGATGAGGCCATTGAAGCCCCAAAGAGATAAGGACTCCCTGGAGTCTTGTCTTGGAATTCTGCTAGCACCGCCCACCGTACCCCCTAAGCTGTGCTTTGGTCTTGCCCTGCAACTCCCCGAGACAGCCAGAGGCCCCATCAGGCTCAGAAGCAATTCTCAAAACCCAGAAGCCTCCAAGTTAAAAAAAAAAAAAAAGGCACAGATTTTACCACATAAAATGTTTAATTTTTTGTACAACCTAAGGGGGGAAAAAGGTACAGACTTATGAGAAAATATTGGCATAGAGCAGATAAAGGTTAAATGGCCTTAACATACAAAGAGCTTTTACCAATCAATAAGAGAAAGACAAACATTCATTTTTCAAAAGTGGACAAAAGAGATGAGGGGGAGATGCCAAACTAAGGAGATCTAAGGAGTTGATGCCAGAGCTTTGAACCGCTGTGGCTCCGGAGGGTGGTAAAACCGTTATTACTCGTTAAATAAATGCTTATTCATTATTAAAAGGTCCATTTGTAGTGTGGGTCGCACATTACTGCTTGTTAAACCCATTAAAGTGCTGGAAACCCTCCCAGATGCTTTATTTACAGTTACAATAGCAGAAGAAGGTGGCCAAATGCCAGCGCCATGGCCCCATCGTGGGACCCACTTCCTGCCCATCCCCCAGCCCTGTGCCTCTGGTCCCTGCGTCCCACACAAGTGACCTTAAAACCAAATTGCCTCTGCAGCTCGATGGGGCAGACCAAGGAGGAGCATGGCTGGGAAGGGCTAGGCTGCAGCCTGGCCCTGCCTCTGTGTGATCTCTGCCAAGCCTGGGGGTGAGGGTGGGGGTGAGGGGTGAGGGTGAGTGGCAGCGGGAGACTTGGCACCTACCACCTTCGCTGCCCCGCCCCTATTTGGAAGGGCAGCTGCTGACCTCATTAACTGTCACTCAATTAAAAAGGCCTTTAAAGTGACTTAGGACAAAGATCCCACTTTACAGATGGAAAGCCAGAGGCCCAGAGAGGAGCAGGGATGTCACCCAACCCTGTCAGGACTAGAACCCAGATCTCTGCACTCTTCTGTCGCCCTGAAAGAGAAGCAGAGGCCAGGACAGCTGCTGCGCTGGGGTCCTGTGTTTCAGGAGTTCTCTGCCCCAACATCCTCACGCCTCAGTCTCCCTCTCCTCCTCCTTGATTCCCTGGAGGTCCCTCTCCTCAGAACGGTCTCACCTTGCAGGGGGCGAGTCTGGTCCAGCCAGCAGCATCCTCCAGCCAGCTGGACCCGCTTCGTCTCTGCTCTGAAGACAGCCTGGCCCTGAGGGAGCTTCTGGACGCTCTACACTCCTGCCTGAGCTCTCAGCCACTCGGCCTATGGGCTGCAGCATTGCCCTCTTGAGGCAGTGCCCGGAGGGGCACCTAAGTACTACTGGACACCTGCTCTATTTCACCACGTGCTTTACATCTTTTATCTTTTTTAAGAAATGTCTTTATTGATTTCAGAGAGGAAGGGAGAGGGAGAGAGGGATAGAAGCATCAATGATGAGAGAGAACGGTTGATCAGCTATCTCCGACACGCCCCTCAGGTGGGGTGAGCCCGCAATCTCGGCACCTAGTTCAGAGATGAACGCTCAGCCACGGAGCCACACCGGCTGGGCTACACCTTTATCTTAAGACGCCTCTTCTATGGCTCTGAGCTGGAGCCTGTATGCCAGGTGCTGGCAGTGAGCAGGTCAGGGTTTGGGCCAGCTTCCGCCACTTCCTGCGTGGCTCCAGGCAAACCGTGGAACCTCTCTGAGAGTTTCGGTAAATGGGGGTGTTGTGAGCAAACAACTGCTAATAAATGAAAAGTATTTAGCACAGTTCCTAGGACACGGGGAGGTCAATCAAGAGCCGCTGCTATTTAACTTTTTATTTAAGGGAGTGCTGCTATTGTTATCTGGAAAGTGGGCTTAATCATATCACTTGGGGGTTCTTGATAGGAGGTACCGACACAATGCGTCGGAAGCATTTGGCAAAACACCCTGGGCGAGACCAAACATGGCAGCCGTGACCCAGTTCGTTGGTGGGCAAGGGGCCCGCCCTGGTGACTCCCAATTCTCACCAGGGAGTGACCACCTACTAAGATCCCACCTGGGGTGTGGCCCACGCTGGGGACCTGGGGACGGCAGCATCCAGAAGGGGTGGGAGCCGGGAGCCCTGGAAGTCGCGCGTGATCGATACTAAGCCACTCTCTTACACGATTACCCGGCCTCTGGTGTCCAGTCATAAAGAAAATCACTCAGCACGCTAGGGAGAGGTGAAAAATGCCGTGGATTACAGTGTGGGATGTTCCGAGTGAGAGTAAGTGAGTCCGGGATTGTTTCCTGCAGTAAATAATTCATCCACTTTAAATTTCGTTTTTTCTTGCCCTCCCTCCCTCCTTCTGTCTCGCCGTCTCTCTGGGCAGCTCCCTCTCAAGCCTGCTCTCTCCGAGGCTCCCACCCCTACTGCTGTCCAGGGCACCCCCGCAGCCAGCAAGGAGCTCATAATGCAAATGTTTTGAGTCTGTTAATGACACTAATCATCTTTCCCAGCTAATTAGTAACGCTGCCAAGAAACACACCTTTGTTCCCAAGGCCAAGGACCACCCAGGCCGGAGAGAGCCGGGTGGGGCAGCCGGGGAAGAGCTGCAGCTACGCTGGGGAGTCCGCGGGAGCCAGGCGTGGCTGCGGCACCAACAAGGGTCTGTCTGCTGGACTGAGAGAGGTCTGGCCAGGGTCAGCTCCGACCATGGAGGACCCTGTCCTCTGCCCCATCTGCTACATCGTTCAAGGGTGCTGGGACCAGGCCAGGAGGCAGGGGAAGAGCTCTGGCTAGTGGTGGCCCCTTTGCCACCATCACAGGCACTGCAGGGCCCCAGTGAAAATCCCTGGCCAACTGTGCTCTAGAGTCAATTCTGAGACCAGGGCTGAGAAGTGGCTGATGGTAGGCACATGAGGCTCTTGGTCTCTGGCAGATGGTCACTCAAGAGGCCAGTCCTGGGAGGTACTGGGATCCCAAAGATACATCAGATGTTGCCCTGATATCCAGACACTCATAGCTTGGTATGGGAAATGGATACTAACAGCCAACATTTATTGAGCATTTACTATGTGCCAGGCTCTGTGCTGAGAACTTATGTGCATTCATTGGTTCCAGTAAACCCATGAGGTGTGTTCTTTTTTGGTTTGCATTTTTAGTTTTTGGTAGGTACTCTTTTTATCCCCATTTTACAGATGAGAAACCTGATGTACAGAAAAAACAAGTAATTTGCCCAGGGTCACAATAAGACAGAACCAGGTTGTGAACTCAGGGGATCCGAAGCCCACATGTTTTAACCACAAAACCTCCAACAGAGAAGTAAAAAGATAATTTTAACTCCATGAGAGCCATGTTGGAATAGCCATTTGGGAACCCAGAGAAAGCATGTCACGTGATCTTGGGTGATCATCGAAGGCTTCCAGGAGGAGGTGGGCTTGGAGGGAGCCTTGCAGGGTGCATAGGAGTTAGCTAAGGGCAGGAGGAGGTAGAAAGGAATTCCAAAAGGGTAGGTCATTGTGAGCAAAGTACAGAGGTAAGAAAGGGCAGAATGCAAGCGGTGATTGAGGGTAGGAGAGACCAAGCTGGGGAGACGCAAGGACTGGCTGTTATGTGGGGGCCGTGGGGGGCATGCGAGAAGGGCAGCGGAGACGACCTGACTGTAGGAAGCTTCCCACCCCCCCTCCCCCAACTCCTGGACACAGGTGAAGACACAGGAGACTTGTGAGAGGCCAGGGAAGGGCTGACCAGGGACTGCGCTCAGGCCTGTGCTGCTGGGGTTGGAGAGGGAGGCAAATTCTGTAAGTGAGTTGGAGGTAAGGTGGGCAGAGCTGATGATGGATTGAAAAGGGAGAGGGAGGACCTGGGAGGTGGGATCCAGCAGGGCCCAGGAGGACAGGAGAAGGGTTGCCTTTCTCCCAAGTACCCAGGAGCGTTGTGGGCCTCACAGCCTGCGGATGCAACCCCAGCTTGGGCTGTAGAGCCCAGCCACCAGGAGTTACAAGGCAAGAAGTGCCCAAGCCTGAAAGGCCCCTCAAATCCCACCATTCCAGCTTCATTCCCTGGGTAAAGCATTCCCTGCTCTCTGATGGGAGATCATATTATGCCTTGAACTTCTCTTACTCAGCGTTGAAGACTCAAATTACATATAATCTTATTTCAGGGGCAGCTTTCTGGGGGCCCTCCAGGCAGAATAAATTGTTCCCTCCTCTGTGGTCCCAGAGTGCTTCATATGTTTGCACAGCGCTGAGGATATTAGAATGAGGGCTTTGTTCGTTTGTTGTTTTTCAGTCTGTCCCCTGCGTTAGCTTGGGAGCTCCTGCAGGGGCAAGGTGACAAGAAGTCCTTTGTTTATATGTGTTTTTACAAATGAGGATAACTTTGTACGAATGCATTTTAAAGTGCATTTTTATAGTAACACTAATGGCCCAGTGCACGAAATTCATGCCTGGGCAGGGGGTGTCCCTCAGCCCAGCCTGTACCCTCTCACAATCTGGGACCTTTCAAGACATCCCTCTCAAAATCCAGGATCACAGGCTCCTAGCTGCCTGCCTGCCAGCCTGATTTCACTCCTAAAACTCAAGCTTCTTCTTTTTTTATTTTTAATATTTATATTTCTTCTTTATTTTTTATTTTAAAAGTCAAGCTTCTTGAGAACATGAGGCATTTAACATTTTTCCATATTCCTTACAGGGAGCTAAGCATGGTAAACAAAGCAAATACTTAGTACTTACAGGCTTCTATACAAACACTTTTCAACCAGAAATGTTTCATTTATTTTTTTATTTTTTGAATTAAGAAATGTTTCCAATTTTTATTCATAAAATTAATCCAAACAGCAACAATAGATATACAGAGCCACGTATCAATAACAAACCAAGAAGGAAATAAAATACTCCAGAGACATCTTGAACAATTTTAAAGGAATACACACCAGGCTAAAAACCTACGGCTACACCGTGGTTACACAACAGGTTACATTTATTCCTGCATTTTCTCAATAAGCTCTTCCTTATATTTCCTTTCTCTTTTCCAACTTGTCGAGATTGGCTTTGCGTTGA